>WEIV01030236.1:0-16803 GCA_013390005.1 Calyptomena viridis
TCGGATAGACCCAGTACAACAACCTTCCGTGATCATTAGATTTTCTTTAAGCTCATTATTTAGAAGTGCTTTTTGCTCCTAGTCAACTTACAAAATACCCCTCAGCTGATATAATCATGTTGATAATCACAGAAAATGTTACCACAGTTTTAAGCTGATGCAGTTCAAAGATGAAATGTGACCATTTATCTGGTGCATGCTCAGAAAGAAATGCCCACAAAGCGTGAACTCCAGAAAAATATGACACGAATTACCTCACCCAGATTTATTCTGAAATTCTTTAAAGGTTCCAGGCCTGGTTTCTTGGGGAATTTTTCTTTCTTTTACAATAACATGTACAATTTCATCACTGCTATTATGAGAATCCTTTATTTGGATTTCACTGTCATTTACTCCTATCACAATTTTCTGCTGTTTTCTTCTTGCACCCTTAGAAAAGGGTTTAGATATTCCTCTTGTATCACTATAAAAATACTTGTTTTGCTCAAATCCTTTGGACAGTATTTTATTTCGTATATAAGAATTTCTATTGATACCAGCCAAAAGTTACTTTATAACAAAATCAAAAGGATATCAACCTGAGTAGAACACTTTTTTTTCCTGAAAATAGAGTTATCAGTAAGAGGGGATAAAAAACACTATTTGTGATACAAAAAGAATCCCATGTATTTAGAAATTCCTTCCTTTATCCATTCTTGATTACCCTGTTCGTCTCCCTACCAAACATGTTACTGCTTCTAAAACATAGATTAGATATTAAAACAAATAATTTCAGATTCATCCTAGAATCTCTATATGAAATACATATGGATATATAGCTTTACAGTAAAAGCAAAATATATTTGAAATTATTCCCTCAGAGTACTACTTTGTACTCAGTGTTCTGCATCTACATTGTATCTCTTATTCAGATACGGTCTCTGAAAACTAAAATAGAGATCAAGGATGATAATGCAGACACAGGAGAAGTTCATTAAGGATTTGTTTAAAGAGATCATATAATAGGATTTGGACCATCATTTGTCAGTCATTGACTCAAAACCCATCTCAGAAGTTAATTTCAATCATTGCAAGCTCCCTTTTTTCTGATCCAAACACAAAAAAGTTGCTGCTCTTAGTCCACCATTCAGTGGACAGGTGCCCACATCACAAAATTTATGCTTTATAATATATTATAAATGAAACTAGTTATTGATGTACTCAGAAGTGTTGATGTCCACTGAGGAGGCACAGTAGGAAATGTTCTCAAGTGATGCTTGTGCTGTACTTGGCTGATTAATTTTAATAATAGCTCCTCAAAGCAACAGCTGGAAAAAGCAGAGAGAGTAAGAGAGAAAAGGAAGAGGACAACTTCAGGCTGGAGAGTCTATCAAGGTAGGAAATTCCACAAATACCTGAACTGGAAAAATAATCCATAACCACTCCATTGGAATATTGATGGTCTATTCTTATAGCTCGAGGCTGTAAGGACAGGAACAGCACAATAAAAGGAATTTGACCTTTGTATTTCGGTATAAAAAATGTACTCTAGTCTGAAAAAAGAAAGAGCAAGAAAGTTAAAGAGCTTTTGCCAGGTGAATAGAGGCAAGTTGGTGTTCCCATCCCTCCTTCTCTCCCAAACACCATCTACTCTTCACCACTAAAATTTTTGCAGTCAGTACCTCACAAAAAACAAATGCAGACTTGCTAAACTTAAGACAAGGAAAGAAGAAAAAAAGATAAAATAATGCACTGATCAAGACATGACAGTGGCTGCTGACCTCCCTTCTCTTCTGTAAGTGGGTTATTACTGCACAGATGGAGCAAAAAATGCACATCAGCCTTCTGGGGAGGTTACACTAATTTTCCAGAGAGCACATTCCTTGAAATAGTGATTTATAAAGTTGTAAATGAGTTACTAGAGTGAAGACGTAGGGAAATATATCAATAGATCAGACAAAGAATAACAATTTAAAAAAAAAATCCAACACACAAAATAGTCAAGCTAAATATTTAATAGAGAACTTGATGATTCATCAATTACAGTGAGCATGGAATCAGACCCTGAATTTTACATTTTTCCCTCTTCCATCTAAATAATTACTTTGCAAAAATCATGGGAAATAGAAAAAGGCTGTTTTGTGGACACAAATTCACCTCATTCACTTACTAACTGGATGTAAGCATTACCATTATCACCATAAAACCTTACCTTGAGAAAGCTCAAGGCCTCTCTTTTTGATCTTCCCTGGCATAAGACAGTAAAACTGTGAACTCCAGTACCATGGGACTATGCAGGAACCAACCATACATAATGGGAATTCCCTACCAAGTGCAAAGCAGGAACTTTTTCAGACCTCTGTGATGGTTTTCTTCCAGATGTACGCCCTGTTTTACAGCAAAAATATTGGAAGTACTACTCATGGAAACGAGCTAATGATATCTATTTCTCATCATGCCATTACAACTTTTTCTTTTTGCTTTTCTGTCAATAAGTTTTCCTTGCTTAATTTACTAACGTGTGCAAAAATTGCCTTTTTTTTCCTAATTGTTCCCTTCTCCTCTACAGAGATATCCACTTAAAAATACCCACTATTCTAGGCATTGACTCAAGTTTTCAATTCTTCATTAGTCACAAACGATGCAGGTATGACTTTCTCTGGTTCTATGCCATTTCAGTCTTCCTTTTGTGCAACAACAGAAAAACACTACTAAAATATGGATTTTATCATTTTCAATACCTTCACTAGACTTTCTCATTTGTCAGTCTTAAATCTCCCAGTTCACCTCTTCTCTTTCTTTTTTTTTTATTTCCCAAACCAATTGTATTTTGCTTCGTTAGTTATAGCTGTCCAGAATTCATTGCTAACTTCATTCTTTATTCATCATCTTTACACTTTTAAGCATTGGATAACAAATAACTTTTTAGGTTCAGATACAAGAATTTGTTTGGGAATTTTAAAGAGCTATTAATTTTCTACTTTCAAATGAAAGCAGATTCATTTCCTCAGAAGGGTTATTCTTCTTTCCCCATAAAGCTAAGAAGTGCTATTAACAAGACCACAAAACTTCATGTTGAATAGAAGTGTGATTTGTTTCATCACTCAGTCTCACTCTTCATATTTGATGATGCATGCTTTTCACTTCTTGACTCTATTTAATTCTTTCTCATTAATGACACACTTGTCTCTTCTCCCTCTTTGAAAAGATCAGTTATTGATCCCCATTAATGTAACTGATGTATCTCTCCCTCCATCTATTAGCCATGTGTTTTCAAGCATGTAATTTAACTGAATTCTTTCCTTCTGTTACAGTTCCTCTGTCATCCATTTCTGACAAGCACTGTACTTGCTTTTATTCCTATTCTCTCTGCTCCGTTTTATCAAAAAGAAAAAAAAAATCTAACTCTGTGCTCATTTTATAGTAGTCATTGCTATTAATTGTAGTAAGAGGAACTTAATCACTATAGGTTTTTCTGGTTTTCTTCTGAGAAAATGTGAACTATCACTCAAGAATCATATTAAACATTGACAAAAGTAACAGACTTGTAGGCTGGCACTGAACAGATCCAAACATGCATAAAATTGTAATTAGACACTCAGGTTCTACAGCTCTATACTCCACATGTAGTGTCCGAGTAGCAAAGTGTCCATCACAACATCCTCCTGAAAACAAGCTGCTCCATTTCTAATAGAATCAACTGCTCTGCTCCAAAGGCCTGCCTATTTACCACCAACATCTGTGTTCCCTCTGAATCACACTGGAGCTGAACAAACCTTTACCTTGGCCAGTGCATCCTAAAAACCCCTGTTGTGAGCACCACCTGACCTTTCACAGTCTAACCCATGACACGGAATGCACTGTTCTGCCAGGAGCTGAAGATATTGAGGGATAAATATACCTGTCACACACTCTTCCTAGTTAAATTCTGTTACCAAAAACATGCCTTTTCACCACCACATGGGCTATGAGAAGTTACTTGAGCCAAGTACAGTTGCACTGTGACCCACTAGCCCTCTGAATTTTTTAGCCTGACTTGAGTGTATCTTTGTAGCTGTCCAGATATTTTAGGCAAAGGTAGATACCACTTGCAGTTTCTTCTCTTGAAGTAGCTCAACCTTAATCATTAAGTAGATATAAAACACCTTCATATAATTTCATTATCTGAAAAATGGGATGATATTCCTAAGACAGGTAGTTATGAAATAATAATATGAAAGATTTACTGTAGCTCTAAGTAATCTGTTCCAGTGGTCGCTTGCCCTCACTGCCAGACATTTTCATTGTCTTTCCAGTTTGGACTTAAACTTCCAGCTGTTGGATCTTTTTAGTCTTTGCTTGGCAGACTACAGAGATCACTATTATCAAGTAATAGCACCATACCCTACACAGTCAATTCCTCCTTTGCAAGCAGTAATTCAACATAATTTTTACATGCAGATTAATAACTCAGTGAGAAAGGCAGGCAGGAATACATTCAGTACATTCAAGTTGTGTCAATCCTTTTCACAATAATGGTGAATTAATAGCTATGTTATTCTTTAGATTATTAGCTAATAAATTGCAATCTATTCATATCCCATGGCTAAGCAGCGTGTAAAAACTCCAGGTAACAAAAAATCTGCATTTTTTCCAATTAAAATACATAAATATGCACAAAAGCTGTAAGAATACTAAAGTACAGGTCTCCGCTTTCAATGGCTCACTGATTAGTCTAATTATTCTCAGGTACTCTTTTTATCTCTCTAGGAATCCTCATTTTATACTCAGTTTTTACAGTACTGTTTTCAGGAATTAAGTCTATGTTGCTTTTCTGTTCAGAAATTCTCCTTTTAGCAATCAACATAGGGAGGTGACCAGAGCCCATTTACACAGCAAGACAAGTTAAAATCCATTAGTACTTGTTGCTCCATGCCAAATTTTGGTGTTTACTCTAAATCACATTTCATTTTAGAAAAAAGAATGAGTAATACATGAGTAGCACATATCGCCCTGAACATTTAAAACTAAAATGGAGTTACCAGTTGTAATGATCACATTTTAAATACATTTACTTACCTTTCTTTCAAAAAGACATATTAGAAGTTGCCAAATCTGGTGAGCTTCACTCCTAGCACAGTTGGGTTGCTGCAGGGCTGCAGCGATTCCAGATTTCCAGATGGAGCACCCAGCAAGGCTGTGTCTTTACCAGCATCCATGAAAGGCACAGGGCTCTCACAAGCAGAAATAGCACATGTGGTGTAAGCCTTCATTTCTCTGGCTGATCAGAACCAAGTTTCACAGCTTTTCAGGGATTCTCCTCCATGACTCACCTCTGTGATTTGCCCTTGATAGCTTTGAGGTGCAAACTCAGCATGCTCCTTTCAGTTTTCTCTGATAGTTCCAAGATATCCCAGCCTGTTACTGTTCCACTGATCTTTACAGGGTCTTTGTGCTTAATGTGCTTAGCCTGGAACCAGAATACCTAACAAAACCTATATCCTGATACCAGCTATTGCAGAGTCTTATTGCTCAATTCTGTGCAACCATGTGACCACCATGACCACATTTTTGTGGTACCATATAATGGTATTTACTAGCTCCACATCAAACCTATTTTTCTGTCATAAAAATAAACCCTTTTGACCAGTTTAAACAGACTTGGTAAATTACTGGAAAATAAAATAGTCTATTATTTGCTGTGTAAGGGAACAAAAAATACCAACACAACAACAAACAACAAAAACATTAGGGACTGAGTTACATCCTCCATGTGGGTTGTGCAATCTCTGTTCTGTGTATGGTACAATTCCAGATGCTTACAAAAATGCCTGACCACAGAGACAGGCTTCATCTACACTGTAACAGTGGGAGCCATCAGGGGAAATCTGTCATTTCTGCTGGATTCAACAGCTTGAAAGAGGCAAGATTGTTTGTTCCATGTCCCAAACCAGCAGCAAGAGTGGGAAACATTCCCAGCAGGCACAGCCCCAAAAGCACATACATGCACATACACAGCTGCACAGGTCACAGACACATAGAGCACTTGCACCAAGCTGTCAACAGCACCCTCATTCTGCTCCTGCTGGCTGAACAGGATGGAGAACTCCTAGTGAAACTATAAATGCATCACATGCAGCAGATGAATCTCTCCAGCAGCTGGGCTCAGACAGGCAGTGTGCCCGGGGACTGGCCCCTGGAGCCCAAGCTCTGCAGTTGCTGACATCTGGAAACATATGAGGCCACGTTGGATGGGGCTTGGAGCAACCTGCTCTAGTGGAAGGTGTTTCTGTCAATGGCAGACGGGTTGGAACTAGATAGTCTTTAAGGTCCCTTGCAACCCAGGCCATTCTTGGATTTTATTCTGAGCCACAGAAGCCACAGCCCTACTGCACCTCATGTCCAGCTGAAATCCTGGGAGTGTCAACAGGAACTGATCAGCACTAAGGGTTTGCTTTCCCTCAGCACCCTGTGGCTGACACTCAGAGCCATCGCTGCAGTGATTACCACAGAGCCAAGAGAAAACAAACCTCTTGCACTTGGACTCCTCACTGGGCTGATTTCGTACAGTGCCGTTGCTGAATTTCCAAACTGCTGTACGTGAACCTATACAAGAGTGAGTCTCTTCTGAAGCAATATCCATCCAGTGCTTTGTTCTGCTGAGGTGATAACATTTTGGGCACTCTGCCTCTCCCTGAGTGTTTGAGGAATTTAGACATATATAGAAAAAATTTTCCATCAACAGGCTATTTAACCTTATAAATCTGTAATTTTTTTTCTGGTGACACATTACAAAATTCACTAAGACAATAAGCTCATTCATCCAGCCCTTAACTAAATCCAACAACACCAACCCAGCCATGGAGCAAGATCCCACTGTAGTAGACACCGTAAAGACTGATCAACCAAATAATTTCCCCAACACTTGACTATGCTGAGACTGAGTCAAACACGATGTTTACAGGAAAACGAAGAAAATATCATTTCCAAAATATTCCCATCCAAAACCTTGCTTCACATGATAACTAGAGATGTCAAGTAGACTTTGTAAAAACCACTCATCATCTATTCTTAAAAGGTTTACTTTCTGACAGGTTAATTAATTAGTGGCAACAAGGAACATTTTATGTAATCACAGAAACATCGTTAACAGTAATAAATTGCACCTTCCCTGAAGCAACATAAAATCAATGACTTTACAAGAAATTGTTAAAGCAATTTAAGACAAATGCTCATTTGAAATGTATGAAGGTTGTGATGTTAAAGCCATTATATTTTCATACATTTTATGATTTAGAGATATTTGATGCTATTGAGTTAGATCTATTTTCTTTGTAATTAGCATCTGTATCACTGGATACATGTGAGGTATGTAACATGAAGAAACCTATTTATTCTAGGAATGTTACTGAGGGGTGTAGGGAGGAAGGAGTTTTATACAAATTGTAAAATTTTTTCTTGAAGGAAAAAGTCCCCTGTAAACGACAATCATAATCTTCTAGAAGAAAAATGGTCATACTGATCCTCCACAGAAGGTGTACTGTACCTCAAATTTACTGAATTTTCATGTGAATTTCACTGATATAGGAAAGTATTCCAAGAGTAACCAGTGTCATGACAAATTTCACCCTGCTTCTTGACCATTCACTGTAAGTTTGAGAAGGTTCTCTCTCATCTGTGTGAACCCAGATAACTTTCCCTCTGCCAGCTAGAAAAGATGTATCAAAACTGAGTCTCACTTCAGTACAAATTAAAATAACTGGTTTTGCTACTCAGTTCACTAAGGACTTCACTGAATAATTTGAATGAGGGAGAAATTTTAACTTGGGTTTGTAGGTTGGTTGGGGTTTTGGGGGGTTGTTTTATTTGTTTATTTTGGGGGTTTTTTGTTGTTGCTGGTTTATTTAAAATTTTTTAGAAACTAAGAAACTGCTTTGAAAATGTAGACAGGTCACCACCCAAAGTTAAGCTTGTTCCTCTTTCTTCCCAGGGAGGGCAAGTGTCCTTAGTTCTGTTCTCCTATTATTTCTTCCCACTATCTTATAATTCATTCTTGGTAGTAATTATGGATAAATAAAATCTACTGCTGGTAATTAAATGTATGCATCTCTTTAAAGACTAAGCCAGAGGTCACAACAGTTGTCAATAGTTACACAAATATGATTAGTATTAATTTAGCCTGAAGTGCTAAAGCATCACTTAACATGTAAACTGAAACAGTTTCTACACATAAATTAGCCAGTAGGAGGTTTACCCTTTGGTGTGGTACAAATAGAAGGACGAAATTCCTGCTGTGACATCCTCTAGAAAACTATTGTTTTCATACAGAATTATTGATAGAGCAGGCAAAGAATTTGTCTTTTATATTCAAAGATGATACAAATTATAACAAATACACATGAATGACAAACAAATGGAGACAGCATGCTATCTAAAAATAAAACTATATGCCTAGAAAACAACTTACCAAAATTAAATTGATAATTAAAGTGCTTCAGACACTGTCCTGGAAAGGCAAACAATAATGTACAATACCATAATGTGTGACTAACATAAAATGCCACCTTACAAGAACCAGGTCAGGACACATTAAAAGGCTATTCTCTGTCACTACTACGATCAATAAAAATACATTTCCCATGCTGACCATCAGGTTAAATAGGAGTTAGATAAAATTCAATCAATTCTTGTTATGTTTTAGAAGCTAATATGTCTAGGCAGATTTTAATCTATCCTGGAAAAAATCAAATTCGATTAAGATGAAATTAACACAAATATTTAATCCTTTACTAGGGGCAAAAATATATTTCTATAAAGCCAAAATTCATTATTTTCTTTTATGGCTTAATAGAACAAGGGGATTAACAAATGGTGTGAGGTATCATCTTGGGTAATGTTTTCCCAAAACATTCGCCAAACATATCTCTTTCTCATCTATGCAATTTGTGTAGCTACACTGAGAAAGATTTTATTGAAGCATTCATCTACCTCTATTCCATAGCCACCTCAGAACTACCTTATCAGAATTTCTGTCATCTGAAAAGCTCAGCATAACCAGTAACTCATTAAATAGCCTAAATATATCTGATCACAAAACCCACACACAGTTCAACTCACAGCTCTAACATATTACTAAACTTTATCATCATGCTACCCAATTAGCAAAAATACTTTGTTTTCTGAAGTGTATCATACTACTCCCACGACTGCACCACTGTCATTTTTATTTCATTGATACATTATTATTATAATATTACTCTAAGATTTTTTTGTTCTCAAAGATTCCATTCCTTTCTACTTCCTCAACTCCAAATACTCAACATGGATTGCTAAACCTGAAAATCCTCATCTTGCCATAACAACCCAAGATGTTGTATCTGCCAGTCCTCATTTTGGAGATTTTTTGGGGATTTACAAATCTGCTTTGGTTAAGCACAAGACCAAATTTCTCTAACATCTTGTGTTCACTACACAAGCACAAAGCAATGATCACGTCAAAGTGAGCCAAGAAAGCTCCAAGACAAACAAAACAATATAAAGCAGAAGGACTGAGTGTGCCCTCAGTCTGCAGATGACACTAAGCTGTGTGGGGCTGTCCACATGGCTGGAAGGGATGGCATCCACAGGGATCTTGAAAGGCTTGGGAGTTGGGCCCATGCAAAACCCAGGAAGTTCAACAAGACAAAGCACAAGGTGCTGCATCTGAGTCAGGGCAATCCCAAGCACAAGCTGGATGGAGAATGAATGGAGAGCAGCCCCAAGAGAAGAACTTGGTGGGTTGGAAGCTCAACATGAGCCAGCAATGTGCGCTGCAAGCCCAGAAAGCCACACGTGTCCTGGGCTGCATCCAAAACTGTGTGGGAAGCAGGGTAAGGGAGGGGATTCTGACCCTGAGACCACACCTGCAGTGCTGCCTCCAGCTCTGGGGTGTCCAACAAAAAAAGGAGGATCTGTTGGAGCAAGTCCAGAGGAGGGCACAAAGCTGATCAGTGGACTGGAGCACCTCTCCTCTGAGGAAAGGCTGAGAGAGTTGAGAATCTTCAGTCTGGAGAAAAGAAGGCTCTGAGGAGCATCACAGAATCAAAGAAAATCTTGAGTTGGAAGAGACCCACAGGGATCACGGAGTCCAACTCCTGGACCTGCACAGTCACACCATGTGTCTGATGGTGTTGTCCAAATGCTCCCTGAGCCCTGGCAGCCTTGGGGCTGTGCCCACTGCCCTGGGGAGCGTGTTCCGCTCTCCAATCACACCCTGGGGGAAGAACCTTTTCCTAATATCCCACCTCCCCCTGCCCTGCCACAACTCCAGACCATTCCCTGGCTCCTGGCCCTGGTCCCCCAGAGCAGAGCTCAGTCCCTGCCCCTCCTCTGCCCCTGCCCAGGGAGTTGTCCCTGCAATCAGGTCTCCCCTCAGGCTCCTCTTCTCCCCCTCAACACACCCAGTGCCCTCAGCTGCTCCTCACACCTTCCCCTCCAGGCCCTTCCCCATCCTCATTCCCTCCTTTGGACACTCTCCAATGGCTCAATCTCTTTCTGATGTTGTGGTGCCCCAAGTGCCCCAATATTGCAGGTGAGGCCCCAGGTCAGAGCAGAGCAGGACAATCCCCTCCGTGGCCCAGTGATGCTGTTCCTGGTGCCCCAGGACACGGATGTCCCTCCTGGCTGCCAGGGCACTGCTCACTCAGATTCCACTGGTCATCCACCAGGACCCCCAAATATAAAGGGAGACCTTATATCAGTCTCCCAGTACCTAAAAGGGGGTTACAAGAGAGCTGGAGAGTGACTATTTTGCAAGGTCATGTAGTGAAAAGAAAAGGGGAAATGGCTTCAAAATGGAAAAAAGCAGATTTAGGTTAGATATTAGGAAGAAGTTCTAAGGGTGAGGGTGTGAGGCACTGGAACAGGTTACACAGAAAAGCTGTGGCTGCCCCATCCCTGGAAGTATTCAAGGCAAGTTGAATGGGCTTTGAGCAACCTGGTCTAGTGGAAAGTGTCTCTGCCCATGGCAGAGGGGTTGGAACTAGATGATCCCTAAGGTCCTTTCAATACAAACGATTCTATGACTTTGTGTGAGAGAGTCATAAAACAAGGATGTCATCTTTTATATCTTTATGTGTATGACTTGTGTTGACTGCAATTAGAATTCAAGATCTGAATATTCCTAAGTGAGAATTACTCATTGTTAACCTTTTACATGCTGACTTTAGAGGAACTACTCCCATCTCCCTGACAGCAAAGGCCAGAAAGTGAAAAGGAGAGGGGTCCATAGATAAATGAATACATAGGTAAATAAGTAAAACTAAACTAAGTAAGTCTGGATCTGAACAAGAATTTACCTAAATCCATTTTAAAATATTTAGGCTATAACCTAGAGCTTTGCACATGAGTAGAATCAAGCATAGCACTATCCTGGTCAAAGTTTTCACCCACAGGGCCTGGAAATTAAGTCTGTCATAGCCATAATTTGGAGGACGGGGGAAAGGTGAGGCACAGGAGGGAAGTGGACTTGAGCAGAAAGCACTCCAACAGTGAACTGATTCCAGTAAAGCACTGTAACACACTTTTATCCATGGTCACTGTTGGTGTGCTGCCCCCTCTATGCCAATATCTGTGTGTTTTCTGTTTCCAAACACTGGCTACCCATCAAAAACAGATCTGCAAACCACCTCTCCAATTACACAGAGCAGTGGTTTTCCCATTGCTGGTCCATCCACACAAACCATAACTTTAGACAGCTGCAGCTGACTTTAAAATGTGTCTAAGGATGCTGAACTCAAGTCTGCTAAAGAACAAGATCTTCTCTCCTTGCTAGTGTTACTTTTATCATATTCAAGTTGTTATTATTATTATTAACGAAACTGAATCTTTCCAGAATTCATTTCATACAGGTGGAAAACATGAATCTCTGAATCAGTTGGAATTCAGGTCTTTTCCCAGTGTACAACAGCAGCTCCCATTTCACAATGGACCAGTAGACTCTGAGAGTCTTCTCATGTAAGAGATCAAATATTGTAAAAAACCTCTTTTAACTACTGTTAACAAACAATGACATATTTTCTGTAAACAACTTCTTTCAACTACCCATTTTAACTACCCAGTCTCACTTTGGCAAAGCCTATTTTGTAACAGGTTTGGCTTTCCTGTAACTTTCTGGATAAACTCAAGAGGTTTTCAATCAAACTGATATGTGATTTGAAAAGTCGTTTAAGACATTTATAAATTCATCAGTATGTAATTAACAAAACCACATCCATTTATTTTAAAACAAAACCTATGGTGAACTAACATCTAACACCACAGTGCTGTAGCAAAGGGGAGGAGTGGAAGAGTTTTCTCAGCCACAAGAATACAAAACTAAAATTCAATACAAATAATCATCTTTTCCTCCTTTTCCTAGCTGGTTGCCAAAAAAGCTCATCCCATCTCAGCAGAGACCTTGGCATGAATCCTGTATAAAATCATGGCATTCAATTTCCCATGCCTAGCTCAAAAAGCTTTTCTTTGTGTTGCATTATTCAGCAGGTAATTGATTTGAGCTTATTTACATTTTCTATTCTGGAGTGAGACTGGTGAACTCTCCTTGTCAGTATTTTCGCAGATGCAAACTAAAGACAATTGTCCATCCATTTGTGAATTATCCATAACACACAAAAGCTTTAAAACTTGGTTTGATGAGCAAATCTATATGATGAAAGATCCAAGTAGGTAGATCTGTTTAAACAGAAAATGATACAGAGGAAATTGTATGTAACAAGACATATATCACACCACTCGAAGATAGGGTGCTGCTGAGGGCAACCTTCTAATGTCACTGGCAGAGAAAATGAGAATTTTTTCTGCACGTGACTTTGTAATGTAGGTGGCAGACAGCACTAGTGCCAAGCAGGGCAGTACTTTACTGAGTTTGAGATTTTCCCCTGACCAAGCCAAGAAATTGTTAATGAGAAAAGGTTTACCATGTCCTGAACCTGTAAATCTCAGTTAAAATGTAAAGAGTGTTAGAAAACATGCAGCAGTTCAGATAACTTTCTATTATACTGTGCTCACTTAATTTTTTTAAGATAAGTTAAAAATACACATATGATCCCATCACAGAATCCCCTGGTGACTGGTAGATTTGCTAAGTATTCAGGGACAGAGTAGTCTGCTTCTATAAGCACTCCATGAGGAGAGAAGTCCTTATGTATGGCACATGCATAAGCACATCAACATGAAGTGAAGTCTGTGTGCACGACATACTGCCACTTTTTAGGGCGATATCACTCATCATGAAGTCATACAAAACTGCCAGAGGACCGATAGAAATACTTTTAAAGCAAAGCTGGTGCAGAAGGGGAAGTAAACAAAACAGAATAACCAAAATATTGCATGGCTTGCTGAAAACACTGTAGTAAGACAAGTACTCAGAAAGCTTTGATATGGTTTTCCTTTCTAGAAACTCTTGGTACCCGATATCTTCATGTCACTTTTTATCTTAGCACCTTTGCATAACACAATTTTTCATCCTCTTCCTTCCCTGTCACCATCCCAGGATATCATGACCACCTACTTTGAGCATGCAAAATCTTTCCCATCATTTATTCTGACACCACCTACTTTCCTTTTAGGACATCTGCCAGGAGAGAGCTCCCACTTGATAATACTCATAGGAACAAAGACCAATGATGGTGTCTTTTACTGAGTCCCTATATCCTTTTCTTACTGTATGAGTGGATCATTTCTTTGCCTTTTACTTCTGTCATACTCTGTTAAATAAAAATCCTTTCCTATCAACAAGGCAGATTAACATAGGTATGGCTTCAAAGTAGTCTTTAAAACACCATGACTGATCCAATCTCTCCAATATTTCTCCCTTCAAATGTTCCTACATATCTACCGGTTGGTTGAAAAGATGTGCAAATATATATATATATATATGTATGCATAAATATATGTACATAGAGACAGCATCTTTAGAACCATTTTTTTTTTCTTACGTTCTTAAACAAAATTCCCAATCCTATAAAAGAGCACAGCATCAATTCAAATTCCCCTGTTGTGCTGCTGGAGTTCAGACAAAGCAGTATGATTGCACTGCAAGAAGCTGACACATCCCACTATCAGACCTGAGCATTCTTTCCTCTATTGGTAGAGAGATTTAATGTTGAAAGTTTTCTTTGGAGTGGAGGTGGAGCTCTAGACCCAGGTATGGATGGAATTGGCTTTTGTTTGTATTCACATGACCATATCCTTTTACTTCCTCTCCCTTGCCTGCCCACCCCACACTCCAACGCCAGGAATGGGATATTTGTGTTTGTCTCATGCTGAAAAATAATGTTCTGCACTCACTTTTTCAACAAAATACAAATGCATCTCACAGATTGTATTTTTGGGGGAAAACATCTCTCCCCTGGCAAGTGGAAAAAAACAAATCCACGTCTTCCTAGGATATTTGGAAAAGGAGAAGTAACAGGCAGAGAGTGGGGTGGAAGGACCATAGATCAATCCTAATAAATTAAACACCATACGATAGTACCCCACACTGAGTCATGGCATATGTAGTAGTAGCCCCTGTAGTACAGAAATTCACTTAGAAAAACATTTGGAAAGTGGAAAAACAGTGGGAAATCAGGATGAAACAATGAAGATGCCAGTCTAGCACATCAAGTTTGGAATAACATTACTCACACGAATTATTTTTTTTTTTTGTTCACAATCTGTTCAGACAGACAAATAAATAATCCTAAGTGACTTTAAGATAATTACATATTTGTAAATCAAAGAAGAAACAAATACAGACTGACTAGCATGGCTCTGCCATTCTTTTCTATGAATGTTTAAGAAACATACCATTTTCCTTTATAAAGCAAGATGAAAAGGGACTCCTCACACAAGACACTTCTAAGATGGTAGCAATTGCCCTTTGACTCCAAATACTTATTGGCACAGGAAGAGAAAACCTATTAAAAGTTGATGACCAGAGATTTCTGTTTTCCCCTAATTGTTGTGTTTAATAATGCAACAACTACCTTGTAAGATACACACATTATTTTACTTAGCATAGTTCCAATAATTATGCCGTAAAAGTTTATCTGTCCTTCTGATGGGATGGGATTCATAAATTCTGTTGAGGTTGCTACAGAACCAGCACCTAACAAACAATGAAATTATCAACCTGCCTTTCAGGAACATGCTCATCTTATTATTGCACTCGTAGTTTGATATTTCCTGGTACTGAAACCTTTTTTTGAGGTCATGCAGCTCTGGTAGGAGGCAAGCGGGAAAAAAACCAAGCTTGAGTATGCAAGGAGCATCTCAGGATGCTCTAGGAGTTTTGACAGACTGATTCCAATTGATTTAAATTATCTTTAAACATTTAAGAAGTCATTAACATATCACAGTTCCCACTTGCTTAGACATTTCATCTGCTTTCCATTGCTGTAGCAAACAAATCCTCTCATTTCTCTTCCTAACACCAACATTTACCAGCCAGGGAAAATGTGTTTCAATTCCTAGTCTGGACTGTGAGCTTGGGCAGCTCTTGCTTGCCTACTTTTCACAGTCTGTCTCCTTTCCTACAGGTCTGTAAAACCTACCCAAGGGTGATCCAGGTACCTTAAACCTTGAGAGGATGTCACTGTAACCAGGCTAACAGTAATGTGGAATACTTGAATATTACTTGCCAGCATGTAGTTATGACTTGTGCTAGCACATTTCCTCAATCCCTCTGCCTTGGTAGCTAGAGGGATATCCTTACTGCGTTGCACTAGTTTTCACACTGCTGAATATATTTCTTAAGCAGACATAAGCCAACTTGTGTATCTCCTACTCCCAATTTTCTCCAATGCAGTAAAATGGACTGTACATGCTAATGTCCAATTTATATTTTACAAAAAAGACAAAATCCAAAATAATGAACCATGTTTATCTTTAAAAAATAGTGTGGAAATACAATCCTACAGCTTAGAGCAATGCATTTTGATGTCTTTACAATTTCACCAGTAGTATTTAGTGCTTATTCCTTTTAAGTGCATCTAAAACTAAAAAGATTTTATAATAGACTGTACTGCACAGTTTCACTTTATTTTCCGTAAGGACAAATTATAATAGCCTAGCTACAGTAAAACCCATAGTAGTTAGGGGATTTTTAAAATTAATTTCTTGTACTTGCCCACTTATAGTTTCTCAGTTTGTTTAGATTGAATAATTTTAATGCTTAGCTTAGCACACAGAGGATGTTATTAACCATGGGAATAAATATTTGGAAGATGAAGATTTAAAAATTGCATCAACTTTATTATTCTACTTAATAATAGCTTTTTCATTGTAATTTAAAAGGCAGTTTATCTTGCAGTTAGAATAATAAAATGTAACTGTATAAAATAAATAGCCTGTTTACAAACCACTGATTTAATTAAATTTAGAGAACATTGGGAACTAGCTTGACGATTCTATTTTTGCACTATATTTTTATTTTTTTTAAATAGGCATGCAGATTATAAATATAGCTGCAGAGAGGTGTGTGTATGTATTTTGATAACTTAGGATGTATTGCTATGCTGCATAGGGTGGCATTTTCAGCACGATGTATTTCAACTGCTAGAAATAGTTTGTAAGGGTTTTAAATTCCCAAATCTCTACAGAAACATGTTAGGTAGAAGTAATGCAGTTCTACTGTAAGAGGAGAACATAAAATTAAAAAAACCTCACCTATAAATGGAACTGATTTTCCAAACTTTCTTTTCCAAGTCAAAATTTTGTTTGAATTTGCAAGAAGGGCCATCTGGATCCACATGAGCTTTCTATCACTCTCCACTTCCAGCATGTGGTCAAACACAGCAAGTGCCTCATGGCTGAAAACCAGAG
>WEIV01030236.1:16835-44379 GCA_013390005.1 Calyptomena viridis
GGAGAACAACACAAAAAAAATGGGGAAATCTCTTACCTTCCCATTCACACATTTGAAAACACAACAGATGATCACTTTTTTCCGTTCACCAAGACTTGTCTGGCAGCTTTTTTCCCAACTCGCTATTTTAAATCACTGTAACCACCCTGCCCAGTTTCAACACATCATGTCTAAAGGAGAGGTAAGTTTACAAATTCCTCTATACCGGTAGAAATATGATCAATTTCACAGAAATTTAAAAATAAAAAAAAATCAAAACTTGGATGGTCACAGAGGGGACAGAGTGTGAGTGTAGTGTAGACGTAATTTAAGGTCTGGAAAACATGAGGGTCATTAAAAATGGCTTCTAATTCTTCTCATCTGTTTCCAATTTTGCAAGGTGCATCCCTCTCAAAAAGGATTTCTTCTGCATAAAATGAAATGCTTCAAGGAAAGCACTGCAAAGTTGAACTTCAAGTGAAAGAATATGCACTATCTTAATAAACAGAGTTGATTTCAGCAATGTCAAACTTCAAACTTCTTTTGAACATCACACTGACTTCATTTATCCATCAAAATTTAATTTCAATTTATTTCTTCCTTACCTCAAAAATTGGTATTTGGTGAAATTAGGCAACACCAGTGATTAAATGACAAAATATTAGATCTGGCTGGCAAAAAAAAAATCCAAACTATTAAATTTTAGTTGGAAACATTACGATAATATGTCTATATAATTTATTTACCTTTGAGAAACTGCAGTAAACTGGCACTAATCAAGCAAAAGTTTAAAACACATCAGTCTAAGCTATTCACAGATGTAAGAAACAGGAGGATTCTGACTGAAATCCACTGCAAAATGGGTGAGATGATACTATTTGAACGACTGGCATTGTCCTTGAATTACCTTTAACTCACATTTTTTGTCAGTACAGCAGCTTATCCTGCAGAATAAGGAATACTGAAACATCCAAACTTTGACAGCAGGCAACTTCTTTGTACTGAGCAAAAGAGAAGTCAAGTCTCTGAGATGGTGAAGAGCACTTTCAGACAGACATCCTAAAGTGCAGTCAATCATTTTGCAGTCCCGTACTTCAATTCCAGAAACACGTAAAAGCATTTCACCTCCAACGAACTGATATCCCAGCACTCTTCCCTGCTATATTATGGGAACAAAAACCTTTCTTGTACGGTTGAGCATCACAATTTGACACACAGACTGAGCCATTTTTGAAAGCTGAACTACTCAGTTTAATACTATTATGTCCATTAATGTTCCTGGAATGGGTCTGAGTAACTGTGTTTTGCAACCTTTTTTCACATCTTATTTTTTATGGAAGAGGAAAGCTACATATGCTGTTTCAAACTGATCCTGGGAAAAAAAAGAAATCAACATGCAAATAGGGAAGTACTATCATTTTGCCAACACTTACAGATGGCCAATTTCAGTGTTGTATGGATTCATTGTGTTTGCCTGACACCAAAATCTCAGGTAAAACCAGACAATGATTATCGCTGACTTAAAATCTCAAGACTGAATCACACTGAAAGCTTAACAACACTCCCATAGTTTTCATAACTCAATTATTTCACATTGCTATTAAAGAAAACAGTGTGAGAAAAATATTCTGCTACCTGTTAAGCCACTAAAATGTATAGTGACCATGATGGATGGACATGGCACAACAATAACAGGAGCTGGAGTGCTTGAAAATACCAGGAATTTCTGAATTCAGGAATGGACTGTTCCTTAAGAAAGGAGCTGTATGCATGCCTTTTACACTGCATTTTATTTAAACAGTAGATACTTATCCAAAACCTATTTGTTTTTCTAGTTATTAATGCTCTTTATGGATGAAATGCAAAGCTATGCCAGACTTAATTTCTTAATCTGATTGTGAATCTTTAAGAAGCTATCAAGTCTGAAGCAGAGACTCTGATGCATTTCCTTACAAAGAGAAAAAGAAAAGAAACAAACAAACAAAAACATTGTTTCTGAAGCACTGAAGAATCAAGAATTACACACAGATGTCCTAAATTTTCAAATCCATCTTTTGGAAACTCAACACTTGTTGTTCACCTACAGATATAATTTTGATAATCCTTTCCACACAGAAATTGCATTGGAATTTAAAACAATCTGGAAAAAAAAACAGCTTGAAAATACCTGTAATATACAGTAAGATCATTCTCTAAACTCTGTTCTAGCCCATATAGTTTACTTCATTTCAAGGTGTGTGTTTGGACAAAAAACAACCCTTCATGCAGTTTCACATACTTTTCTTTACACACTGGCTATTTAGGAGCAGAGACTTTGTTTTGCAAAGTATTGCACAGAAGAGTTTGGTGTGGAGCTTAAGAGAAATTAAAAAAACAGAAGATGGACAATTCTTCTGAGTCTGGCCTGGAAGATGACTTGTTCCAGTTATTCCCTAAACAAAAAATTTTATTGATAATTTATTTTATTTTAAAAAATGCTGAGTTATTAAAAAGAGCAAACAGTAACCATTTTAATTGCATGCAACTGGATTTAGATTTTAATAGGTTGTGCTAGTACTCAAAATTTCATGGAACTCTCTGGAAGCTGATCACTGCTAATCACTGCTTTTTTCCCTGCAATTTGTTAGGAATTAAATGATATGTCAATATTAGGTGATTAAGAACAGTTGCCCTGCTTTTCCAATGTTGTACAGCATTCTCAAAAGGTTGTTCAAGTGTAATATCAATGGAAATTAATTTAAGACAATAACGTGCTGTATTGTATTGTAATGAGGATATATATTTTGGTTGGGTTTTTTTTTAATTTGGCATGAGATTAACAGAGTAGAAACTAGTTAATAACGAGTATGTTGTGCTTTCTGAAGTCATCATCTCCAATCTTTGTCCTAAAAACTTTTTAAAGTATAACCGTATCTTATCATGTGAAATGTTAAGAGGACAGAAACCATTTTTAAAATATTTAACACAGCTCTTCCCTCCTAGCAAGGAGCATATGGGAAAAATTGTTTTTCATTTTATGGAGACATTGAGTTGGTAAAGTAATCAGATAAAATCTGTAAAACAATTTATGCAAAGCTAATAATAGTTCCAGATACAGAAAAGCATTCTTGAGAGCCTGCAGCACATTGTGAAGTATGTAAAATATTTTCTTCTTACAGCGTTAGATAAAGATTTCAATAAATAATGAAACTGATAGGAAAGTGCATTTGCTTAATTGTGTCTTGCTTACACATGATAACCACCCACCTTCTATAAGAGGTGATCATAAACGGCTCAGGAATCCTTTCAGGAAGGGTTTTCCTAAAGGCAAATTCCAGAAAGTAATTAACTGGAATCATTGTAGTGCCTGATGCAATAGAGAATTAAATCTGTCCCAATCCACTGCAGTAACACATGCATCAAGAAAACCGTATTTAGCCTCCCTCTCTCCTGCAAAATCTGGTCAGTTATATGATATTCCAAACAAATTTAATCATTCATAAGACTATATGTAAGGTGGAGAAATGAGAAGGGCACCACTCAGAACTTGAACATTCAAAAGAGACGCAGTTTGGGTCGGCAAAGAGAAATGGACCCAGAAGTCAAGCAAGTGGCATCTTGCACACAGAGAAAACTTAAAAGGGCAAAGGTTTTTAAATAAGCTTTCTCATCTTATAGTATATTTGCATAAAACCTGTCTCCCAGATCCTATCCCCACTGTTAGATACTTAGGCTTCAACTGCAGTAGCAACATCTTCCTTTATGTTTTGATGGATTTACTGTTCCCTCTGATTGAATCCATGCTTTCTGATAGAGAAGAAATGAAAGATGTTTTACTTAAATAATTTCCTCAATTTTTGATAAAACATAAAAAGTGTTTTAAGAATGAAAAAGCAGCATACAGCACTGAACAAAGAGGAAATTCTTTGTGCATGCTAACTTTGATATATTACTAGTACGGAGGTTTTGATAGGTTTTCACATAATCGCTTAACACATTTCACCCTCTCCCTTTCTTTTTTCCTCTCCCATTTGGAATTCCCATTAAATCATAAAGCAAACCTTTACAGAGGACAGAATGCACTGTTCCTTTTATCTCAAGGCAATCAACACCTGAAATGGAGAACTAAATTATACTATAATTTGTTTTTTAAAAAAACACCCAAAACATTTAGAGTTTAAAAGCAGGTATAGGGAGTAACCGACTATTTAGAACAGTGAATAAATCTCCCTTCGAGCTCCCTCAGAAGAAATACATTATACAGAGAAAAGATGCAACTTCTTAGTCACACTGACTTCTGTTCAGAAGTGCCCAAGAATCCAGGTCATTCTGTCACAACTGACCAGGATCTGACATTCCAATAGGAAAGAGAAAAATCCCCTACTGTATCTTGCCTCCGTTGTCAAAAAGGAGTAAGAAGATCACAGGTTCTTTCAGTATAGTATTCATTTTTGTTCCAGCACTTCCAAAACTGAACATCACTTCAATCCTTTGCAGAGATTTCACAAAAAAATCTCCAATACTTTAACTTCTTTAATTATCACATATTGCTTTGTTCTCTCTCCTCACTAGGATTTAAAATACCCGTTCTGCTGAAGGAGAGTTCTTAAATATTCGTCTCAGATGCTTCATTTAGACGGAAAGCGGAATTAAGATAAAAAAATAGAAAACAGCTCACCTCATCCATTTTCTCCCTAACAAAAAGCAAGAGTCACTCACTCCAGAGTACAGATGCCTTTATTCTGTAACACTCCTGATGCTACCAGCCCATAAAATACAGTGACATGAAGTAACACCTAAGGCCATTTGCATGGCAACAGGAAAGAAGAATGGAGCACTTTATTCCATGACCCCCAGTAAGAGTGCAACATTTCCTCACAAGATCCACTTCACCAGAGGCTTCCTACACCCTCATTAACTAGAGCTGCTAAATTTTCTGAATGCGAATCTCACACCTTGAGAAGGGCAGCACATGCCTTTGCCAGGAAAAAGGCACAGATGTTTCGTCAGCGTTGACTTGACCAAAAGGGAACCTTTCTTGTGTGAACGAGAAAAATGGAAGAGTGGCTGGGAGACAAGTCTGATCAGAGCAGTGGACAAGCTAGAAAGGGAGGAGAAGCATGAGAAAAAGCTGGATATAGCACCGTGCTTAATGGACTTCAGAAGAGCACGATCAAAAAACCAAAATAAAACCCCAAGTGCTAGGGGGCAGTTTGAAGACCTGAAAGCCCGTGACTGTGTGCTCCATTAGAAACTAAATCAGGGGCTGGAGCCACAGGAATAACTTCAGTAACTCTAGAGGAGGGGAAAAAGTGAGACCAAATCCTCCAGGTCTGGCAGATGGTAAAAAGGAAGGCGATCTAGAAAAAAACAGCCTTGAAATAAGTGCATCCCTTTATCTGCAGAGGTTAAATATAGTAGCAAATTTATAGTAAAGATTTTTGTATCATGGTTATTTACTACTGGTACTAAGGCAGTAGTAGGTAGGGAATTAACATAGTCTGAAGTATATTAAATTCTTTCCCAAACTTTAGAAGATGTAGCACGTCCACAGCCCAGCACCAACATCTAAGTGTATGTTCAATGTGCTCTATGTATAATTGATAATTTTTTTTTAATAGTAATAGCAGGAGAAGCTTACCTAAATCCCCACATATAATAAACTGAAAGATATATGTAATTTGTTGTCTTTTCTATTGCAGGAGAGTATTTATCTTTCCAAATATTGTTATCAATTTAAAAAGGAAAGTAATATACTTTCTAGTCTTAGGGCCAAAAATGAAGACATAAAATGCAGAAAAATTCATTCAAAAACAAAATACAGTTAAAAGTAATCTTCATCATATTCTATTTTGAAGAAGAAAGTTTATGCATTAATTAGCCTAATAATTACACTATGATATTTGGATTAATTCTGCCAGACATGACATCATAATCTGAAGCACTGGAAAAAGTTGAGTAAATAAATGTATTTTAAAAGTTGCCTCATAAAGAAATAATAATATTTGATTCTTCAGAAAAATAAAAAATAAACTATAATACTTGAAGAGACCATATGTACACATAAGTAATTGTAGTGTTATTTTAACATCGAAATTCAATATATCTAAAATATCTTAAACTACATCAAAGATTGCATTTCAGAGACACTCTGAGCAGATTTCTTCCCGTGACTTTCAAGAATATTTTCTTACATTTGATTTTTAAAAATGTATTTTCAAATACCTAAAATGGCACCAATTTATTTTTAATGTTTTCTTATATTTATGATAAACTAGTAAATATAATATTGCTGTTAATACCATATTTTGAATATCTGCACCAGTGTGGAAAGTAGACTTCTCAAGTTAAGACAGTGCATTGTTTACAGCCATTTAAACTAAGAAACTCTTCTTTACCAGCGAATGCATTTAAAGGAAAATATTGCCAGTCAGTCTCAGCAATCATGAGGGGAGTACAAATCTAGTCTTATTGTTTGACAAGATCATTTCGGGTCAAGGGTGACAATATGATGATCAAGTTCACTTATCTTATGTTTTTTTAAGGGTTGTGTCAACTTCCTCCTGATACACTATGCTTTATAATATTTGTCATTAGATTTAACTGTCTGTATCAAAATCAGTATGACTGAGGGAGACACTTATTTCATGCTTGCTGACACAAACATCTGTTTTCTGGAGAGGCTGACAGCCATAAAGTTCATACTTGTTGAATTTAAGTTGCATGCTGCTTCTGTTCAAAAAAAGTAAAATTCACAAAAGCCAAAGTTTGCATGTGAGGTGCACTTGACATAACTTTCAGGCAAATAAATGATGATTATTTGGGTATTCATAAACCCACAATACAAACCCAGATACTGCTTTAATGCCTGAAGAATTGAGGTCATGGGGAAAAAAAAAAAAAAAGAAAAAAACCTTCTGATTTGGGGATGTTTTTACAGTTTTCCAGTCATGATTATTGCAGAAGTTGAGATATTTTCTGCCTTACAAGTATATAATGCATAGAGTGTACAGCCCAATCTGCTCCCCACCGGTTTGCCATGCTTTCCCGGGAAAGATCCATGTATTCCTGCTGCTCTTAGCAGAGCAGGTGACACAGGAACGCATCCAGGTAGGTTTGGAATGTCTCCAGAGTGGGAGACTCCATACCACCCCGGGCAGCTTCCCAGTGCTCTGCCACCCTCAAGTTAATGAAGTTCTTCCTCGTTTTGAGGTGAAACTTCTTGTGTTTTAGTTTATGGTCGTTGCTCCTCATCCTATCACTGGACACCGCTAAAAAGGATCTAACACCATCCTCTGGGCGTCTGCCTTGGAGATATTTAAATGCGTTAATGAGATCCCCGCCACAGCCTTCTCTTCTCCAGACCAAACAGGCCCAGCTCCCTGAGTCTCTTTCTGTTTTCCCTCAGGTCGGTAGAAAATCAAGGAATAGCTTAATTAAGCTGTGACACCAAACATTCAGAAACAGCTGAGTTGCATACTTATAATATCTGCACCTATTTAGCATCACTGCATAGATTCCTCATGGACACCGAGAGGTTTAGGGAGCTCCTGAATTTTTAATGCTTTATGAACTGAAGAAGGGCATTGAACCAAATGAGGTATCTTGTATTGGTGAACATTCCTCAAAAACTCAAGGAATGAGAGGACAAAGAGAGGCTGAAATCTTAGAATTACATGACCACTGCTGACTGCACCATTGACATGACCACTGAGTAATGAGCCAAGTTATTAGTTTCTCATGTTCTTCATGCCACTTTCCCACTTTCAATTTAGGAATTAAAACACCTCATCCTCCAATATTTCAGATAATTAATTTTGTGACAATTATATACAGGAATCAAGGGAGTTAACATTTTTTTGATTACAGGATTTTGATTAAAGTTTACACTGTTTCATTTTAATAGCTATCAAACATAATTCATCTTCAAAACCCGGAGAATTTAAGTGCAGAGCTTCAGTTATAACAATGAAAAAAACAACACTCCATCACCTCTGTCACATTTGTGATTGAATATTTTTGTGCAGTCTGAAGGCAAGTAGAAATTGCTTGGGGTTGAAATCTGCCATGCAAGGCTGGTGATCAACATGAATCCTTTAAGTATTCACAGGTAACAAGCCCTTTGCTCTCACTGAACCGGTTGCAAGTGCTCAAACACGCATTTCCCTGAGCTTCTGAAAAACAACCTCTGAGCAGTTAAATGTTCTTAAGTTAGTATTTTTGTCTTTCTGGCAATGTTAATAAATTAGTGCGGGGATTCATGCTGTAGGACATAATCATCTTTGGCGTGATGATGGTTGTGCCAGACTGTGCCATGTCAAAGAATTACAAGAGCATCAAAATTCTCTCACTCCACACAGGCACAGTCACGCTCTTCTGTCTGAGGCAAGAACACAGCTTAATCCTGGACTTTGGATTAAACTAGACTTCCCTTGTTGGACAGAAAGACACTTAAGAAACACCATTTTTGCTCACCTTTTTGCTTCCAGAGCTTTTTTTTTGGTTTTGTTTAGAAAGTTGTCAGTACTGGGTTTTTTTGTTGTTGTTTTATACATGAATACATATATACATTTATATACGTGTAAAACAATCTAAAGATTTGGGCCAATCAGACACAAATAGTCTGGAGATTTCACACCAAGTATTTCTTGAATTTTCAGAATTAATATTTTGAGCCTGATTATAGTGCTTAGTACAACATTTGGATGATGTTTTCTATAACAAAAGAATACAAGCTAAAAGAGTAGTGGACAAAACCATGGAAATTTAGTTCATAAAGTCATAGCTATCTTTAGAAATGGCTGTTCCCAGACCTTTCTTTACCTCCCATCAAAGGAGACAAGGTTAAGACCAAGGTTAGTCTTGATTTTTTTTCCCATATAAGAGTTTTAAGAGCAATTCCCAGCTCACTTCAGGGAAAAAAAAAAAAAAACCAAACCCAAACCAAAATAGAAAAAAACCCAACATTCCATCTGCCTGTGAGCAAAGTGTAGGATGTGACACTATGGATGTGGGTGCTGATGTCTGCTGTTGCACTCCCTGTATCTCCAACACATCACTTAGACAGCTCAGCCTGCTCAGGTCTCTCCATGTTTAGAAGGAAGAGGTACTCCAGTCTCATCTCTGTATCACGGAGTAAAAAAACTAAGTTTTATCACTGCACTCTTAAGATTTCAGGCAGTTCAAATTCTGCCTGTCATCATATCTCAGCAAGCAAAAGAACTAACAGATCATCAACTTAAATATACTCTGCCTATTCACAAAAGGAAAATGCACAGCATTTGGGAGTAAGGGAACTGACAGAAGCGATACTGCAATTTATTGGTCTGCTTTTCTCTAGGGCAAGAAATAATTAGTTTTATTTAATAGGGTTAATTTAGCATTATCAGTCAAATCACCTCAGCATTTGGAAGACTATTATCTGCAGTATCATGAAAAGAGGAGGAAATAGTTTTTCTATTTGCATATTCTAAATATCAACCCAATTAAATTCTGTCATTTTAGTCAGAAGTTCTACTTACTTTTTCCTCTTGAAATGAGACTAGAGCAAAGGACCTCCCCATTTTGGGACAGCACTGAAGATAACAAGCCAAGAATAGAATACAATTTGAAAGTAGCTGTTTCGTACTTTTGTCCTTGGGGGCACAAATGATAAGGGAAATAAATTTTGGGAGTGCTCAGTAGCCATGTTATGCAGTCACAATCTTTCACGTATGCTGTCTTATGTAATGAGGTTTTCTAAGTAATTACTGGGGAAAGAATCAAGCAAAGGTCTCAGTTCTTAATTTGAATCAGAGTAGTTTGTGCTATGTGGGGACAAGATGAAGTTTAGAAACAAAACATAACATTTCATTTAAATATTCACAAGACAAATAAAAGTCGATCTCTGAGGATACCATCGTTCTCTTTTTGTTTCTCTATGTGTGAAATCTATTTCTCAGAGATGGGATATTCACTTGCACCTTCCTTTTCTTTTACCATGAATTGGAGAAATTTGAATTACTTTCAAACTGAAGAGGCAAAACTCTTTTGCTGTCACCACGATTCAAATTACCTTAATTGCTTTTGTTATGTGTTAGTTGTTTTGATCAAAACATCCAAACTTTAGTAATATAACCTGTTAAAGAAGTTTGAAGTTCATGTAACTTGAGTTAGTATCCTAAGTACGTTAAATCCATATTTGCATAAAAGAGGTTTACAGGCCTTTTTTTGTTTTTTACTATAATTACTTACTAGTTTAAATAGAATTTAAGATGTCTTGATTTCTTATATTTTTATGGTAGTAACTGCTTTGATTATACCAAACATTATTTATAAGCCTAGTGAATCTGAATGTGAAAGCATTCAGTTCTTCACAGGACACAGTCATTATCACTAATCAACATTGCTACTGGAAAAACTTCAAAATGCACAAAAATACTTCTTTGACATTTTAAGCCTATCAAAGGAACACTGTAGGTTCATAATTTTTAGATAAAACTTCCTTCCTGTGATTTTTATTTAGGGCTTTTCTATAGAAGGTTTGTATCAAATTGTTTCCAAAAAAACCCCAATTAATGCAGTTAATTAACTCTTTCTCTCCAGTGTGAAATAAAACCTGCAGCCTTAGAGAAGAAAGAATAATGCTAGCATTAATATTTCACTCACTCTTGAAGGTTTCTCCTTAGTTCCGTTGTGCTCAATTTCATATATTATAGATTCACAGAATCAGAGAATCACTTGAAAAGATCCTTAAGATCATTAAGTCCAGCTGTTAACCCATCACTGCCAAGTGCACCACTAAACCACATCCCTAAGTGCAACATCTGCATGTCTTTTACATACCTCCAGGGATGGTGACCCCCACCGCTGCCCTGGGCAGCCTCTTCCAATGTTTGACAGCCCTTTTGGTGAAGGAATATTTCCTAATATCCTATCTGAACCTCCTCTGGTGCAACTCAAGGCCATTTTCTCCCATCTTAATATTTGTAATCAGGGAGAGGAAGACTAACCTCATCTCACTATAATCTCCTTTCAGGCAGTTTTAGAGAACAAGAAGGTCCCTCTTTGAGCCTCCTTTTCTCCAGGCTAAACACCCCCAACTCACTCAGCTGCTTCTCCTCGGACTTGTGCTCCAGACCCTTCCCCAGCTCCATTGCCCTTCTCTGGACTTGCTCCAGGCTCTCATTGTCTTTCTTTCTATTCCAAGACTAACCACAGGTTTCAAGGTGCAGCCTCACTAGTGCTGAGTACAGGGGGATGGTCACTGCCAGTTCTGGAAAGCTGGCATGCCGTTGTCCTTCCTGGCCACCTGGGCACACTCTGGCTCATGTTCAGCCAATATTGACCAGCACTCCCAGATCCTTTCCTGACCAGCAGCTTTCCAGTCACTCTGCCCCCAGCCTGTAGCATTGCAAGAGGTTGTTATGACCCAAGGACAGGACCTGCCACTTGGCCTTGTTGAACCTCATACAACTGGCCTCAGCCCATGGATCCAGCCTGTCCAGATCCCTCTGCAGAGCCCTTCCAACCTCCAGCAGACCAACCCTCCCACCCAACTTGGTGTCATCTGCAAACAGGCGGTGCTCTTGATCCTCTCATCCGGGTCATCAATGTTTCCTCTATTGCTCAGAGGTGCTCCAGTTGTAGAGTTGATTAGCTGAGATATTCACTTGATTTTATTTCTCATTCAGACCCTTTAACAAGAAAGGAAAAACCACTTTATTGCTGGTCAAACAAACAAAACACTGGGAAAGAGCCACCCAACAGCTGCAATCCTAGTGATCACCTAAGCTGTATATGCTCTTAACCACCCAGTCTCTCACAGGCTGTCATGAGCACACATTCATGACAAAATAAAGAATGAGTTGGATGCTAAGCATTTTCATCAGTAAGACATTCAAAGTCTGTTACATCCATTACATTTATGATTTTTGCTAGGTTTTATATGTAGTTATTGTACCTATCAAATACCAGCAGCTTCAAAAATAATGACTATCAGTCACATCCTCCAGTTTAATGAGACCTCATAAAGCAATTACTGACTACATTCAAAAATCAAACACAGACCAGGATGGGGAGCAACAGTACATTCAACCAATTTCTGCAATTATTAGCAAGTAGAAATATTTGAAAAGAAAAAAAAAATGCTTATGCATACAAGACAAAGACAGCACTTTCCAGATTTAGGAGGTGTCCTCAAGTTCTTAAATAGAAAAGGGTGTCCTTTCTTTAATGGTAAAGCATTTAAATGACATGCATAAGGAAATTCAGGGACCTAAAATGTGTTGAGAACATTTTTTTACCTTTGATGTTTCCTTTTGCTTTCTTGGGTGCCTAAAACACAACCTCCATCCTGGCAGTGCAGTCTGCCAGCACTTCTAATCCACTCCCCATGTGAAGCTGCAACCAGTATTCTCTGTCTGTCCAAGATCCACATGCATAAATAGCCCTTCAGGAAATGGGGAAGTGGCTGGTTTATTTTAGAAGGCAGCCAAAGAACACATTATTGTCACCTCTGACCTTTATATGAAGTAGTCTGAAGAAGGGAAAAGCTGCTCCATATGCTTTCCTTTCACAGTGATCTCTCATTTTGACCTTTCAGCAGTCCTGTCACAGTAGGAAGATTCAGGCAATGCTAAGCTAAGGACACAATCCAGACTATTTCTTTCAAGAAGCAGCAAGAAGAAACTATTAACAAAATTGGACTGCAGGCACAATAAAGGACGGCATACTATCACAGACTGGTAATTGGGGCTTTTTCCTGTTTGGCAGGATTATGTTCTATCTTTGGCCAAAAGCTGCAGAGGAGGGTGGAATTATAGATGAAGGAACCAAATTCCTGCTCCTCATGGGGCTACTTTCTTGATTTATCCATTCTACAGGACCTCAGCCTCAACAGGAGAAGCTAAATTATCATTTGTGAATTTCAGTCAAGACTATAATTTAGGGCTTAGATTTAAGAGACATGAATGCAAGTTCTAACTCCTAAGCTCTTATTACAATGCACCTGCTAAAAATTAAACAGACATAAGTCCCAAGCTTTAGCACAGTGATCCAAGGAGATACTCAAAGCCCAGCTGTGTCCTCAGCAACCTGCTCTAGCTAACCATGCTTTAAGATGAGGCTTGGGCTAGACAATCTCCAGATATCCCTTTCCAAAATCACTCTGTGAATTTACTTACCCCCTTCTTAGTCAGAGCCAGCAAAAAGTTTCAGCAATCCCAATAAAAACAGTGCACAATCACCACTCCTGCCCTTTCTGTTTACAAAGAAATATCAAAAATATACTGAATCTGTGACCATTGCCCTTTCCCAACTCTGAATCTGTCTCTTGGAGAGCATCGTATCCAAGTTTGCTCCTCAGTGATGTGGCATCACTCACCTTGTGTAATATTTGTTGTGCTTCTAATTTTTTTAAACATATTTATAAACTTAATCCTCTACATGTGATTATTGAGCCCACAGAGGGAACACAGGGTGAAGAAAAAATCAGAAAGCAGTGCTCTTTTCCCAACAAAGGGAAAAGGCCTGATACTGTCAAGCATTACCTTTAACCAGGTGACAATGCAGGAATGATTTTCTTTTCTTTCTTTATTTCCATGTTTGAAGAGGATGCAACTGCTTTTATATCTTATTGTTTTCTCTTTGCTTCCATCAAAAAATGCAGTATTTTACACATTTCTTGGGGGGGCTTACTGCTCCCTACACTTTGGCACATCTTGAGATTGTGCTCTTTAAATGACCAGTAATTTATCGTTGATGATTTGGGTTTGTGCCCTCAGTGGTGCTGATATTGCCCTGCATTTGTGCTCTCAGGGTTTAGGCTGTCATCCTGTGGCTGTGCTCTCAGCAGCCCTTGTCACAGCAGGAATGAGAGGTGAACTCCTGATTTTTGGCTAATTTCTTCTTCATTTTATGACTTGTTTTAGCTGACAAGGTGGTGTTTGCTCAAAGGCTGGACTCAATGATCTCACAGGTCTTTTCCAACCCTAATGATTCTATGACTGTGAGGAACATTTCCCAAAGCATCTGAGCAATGGCAGCTCACAGCTTCTTACAGAAAGAACATAGAGAAGGGGGAGAACTGCACTTTGCTACAAAGTCAGCCCTTCTTATTCATGCTGTTGTACTTACAGTCAAAATAACAGTGTCAAGTAATAACTCACCCATGACTGGGAACCTGTCCATTGCAGAACTGGTACCTGTATTAAGCACTAACTCAATTCACCACAGAGACTACAGTGATTCTGACAGACTCCACAGCCAAGGGAAGGGGAACCACAGAGTGGTTATAGAATTGAAAAATTCTGAATGCTTCCCGGGTCAGATATTAATTCTAATCCAGATTTCAAATGTAATATAAATGTTTATATTGGTGGGCAAAGTATCTTCATCCCTGATCCACATTTACTTGAATCATGTAAGTCATATACCAATGACAGATGTTTTTATCACATTTTGTAGGATCATAGAATGGTTTGGTTTGGAAAGGACCTTAATCATCTCTTTCCACCCCCATGGTGTGTGCAGGGACACCTTCCATCAGACCAGGTTGCTCACAGCCCCATCCAACCTGGCCTCGAATACTGCCAGGGAGGGGCATCTGTTCCAGAGCCTCGCCAACCTCAAAGTAAAGAATGTGTTTCCGAATACGTAAAAAACCTCCTCTCAGTTTGAAGCCATTTCCCCTTGTCCTGCCACTCCAGGCCCCTGGAAATAGTCCCTCTCTGTTGAAGAATGGCTGGATGATTTGGGGCACGGGTCTTTTACAAGGCTCTGTAAGCAAACTCCTTGCTAGGCCAGACACCATAACGAGCAAGCAAGTGCATCATGTATGCAGCAAAGAGCCACAGACTACGTGCTGGGAAAGTACTGAGAAAGTGCTGGGAAAATGCAAGATAAGAACATCGTCCTTGACTGAGCCAAAACAACGATTCCGGGATGTTGTAGTTAAAGACTGAGAAAAGGGGGGTAAACAAGAGGTTTGGTTATGCTAATGTAGCCTTCTGATGTGTGACCAATTAGCTATTGCCTAGTATGCATAATTAGAAAATGTGTATTTAAGGAATTACAAGTGCGCAATAAAGTTGGAAGCTTGATCTACCAACCATATTGGTTGCATCTCGAGTCTCCCCTTACGGCACCTCTCCATCTTTCTTATAGGCTCCCTTCAGGTACTGCAAGGCTGCAACTAAGTCCCTCTGAAATCACCTCCTTTCCAGGCTCAACAATCCCAATTCTCTCAGTCTTTTCTCCTAGCAGAAGTGCTCCATGCCCCTAATGATCTTGGTGGTCTCCTCTGGACTCACTTCAACAGATGGATGTCCTTCTCATTACATCGGAGTAATCTCACCTTGGGGGGCAGTGAGGTTTACCAACAGGACAGTTATGTTCTTTGCCAGCATTTTCATTAGAGCTTCTTGTGACAGCAAACTCTAGAATTAAAAGCAGGACATAATTGACTACCAACAGGTTGAAGGAGATGGAAAGATTTAGGAGATGAAGTTTCTCAGCTGAGATGGCTTTAACCTTTATCAGAATTGGAGAACGAGAAGGAAGGGCTCTGACCTTCTGACAAGATGATATGAAAGCTCCAGAATCAAGGAATCAAAGAAAAAACAAACACAATTCTCTCAGTCTTTTTTTTTTTCCCTTTCATTTGAGAGCTACTCTCACAAGATCAATCCCCACACCAGTAGCCTGCCTAGTCAGTAAATCCTGGTGGCACAGGAGCATGAAAATAATTGCTGATACTCAGTTCTGTGGGCAGTGAGTATTGGTGAACACACCAAACCAAAAGCTCACCTTGTAGAGACCCTTTCACCACAAAGTGCCTCAGGATCAGAAACAGGCTCTGTTTCACCTTCTGTGACCTCTGCACTTCAGTTCTGTCCAAGTTTAAGCCCAGTTCTGACCCCAGTTTAAGCATGCTGCTGTGGAAAGACAGACCCATAATATATTTGTAATGATGTATAAGAGGTCTCACACATTAAGAATGAAGAAGAGATGATCTTCCCACCTTCTTCTTATTGGGAGCAAAATGTGGCAGTGTGATTCAGATTAAAATATCTTTAGCACATCATTAAAAAAAACCCTGTCTACCTGTTACTTTTCTTTTCATAACACCTACAGCATAACTTATAGTAATCTTGTTTCCTAATATGATTTTTAGCTTGTATTCCTTTCCTGTATGTCTTTATGTAAAAAAATCCTTAATATCTGCTTTGATTGCTCTGCTTTCACTAAATTAGGATGCTTTGCAGAGAGTCTTGGGTAAAATGATGTTCCTTGATTAAACAATTTTAAGATACATAAATAACTATTACAAAAGCAGTCTTGTCACAATGAACACATTATAGATCAAAACCTACCATAATTCAATATCTCAGTCTATGTATCTAGAAAGTTTCAGACAGTATGGAACAGATCATCCTAAAAGTGAGATTCCATTATTAATAGGAGAAGTTTACACACACTGGAAGGACTGAGACCTAACCACGAAAACAATTTTTTTATAATTTCTCAGGAAGCAGATTCTACTCACTCTGAAATTAAAAATACATTTCAGTTGACTTTAGTGTTAAGAAGATCAAACACTAATAAACAAATCAATATATTGCCTACTTTTTTGGCTGCAGAATTTTACCTCTTTCTTGATCCAATTTGAACACTGAAGCATAAATCACTGCGATTTATCATGTACCTTTTGTTGCTCAGAAAAAGCACCACACACTAAATTTCCCACTTTTATGAGATACAAGAACATCTAAACATTGCTCAAAACAAACATGTTTCTGTACCAGATACTGTATGACACTATGAAACAAACCTGAACTCAGCTACCTGAAAATGTTTTTCAAGTGAGATAGTCTGGATAGAATTGGGAATCAAAATCATTTGAGACACAGGTGAATACAGGTTGAAGTAGCAGAATAAATTAGTCAGAATAAAGCAGTGTAAAACCACTGATAGCAAAGGGAATACAAACACCAAAGGTATCAAGGTTTAATTCTTGTGTGATTTGAATTAGCTTATGCTTAGTCATAAATTGCGAATTTCATTCTGGGTTATCACTAAACTGAACAGATTCAGCTCTTCTTAGCCATGTTTCATATAGAGATATTAAATCCTTGTGATATCTGTTTTAAGAATTCTTTAATTCACTAAATACAACACAAAAAAGTTAGTTAAGTGTATTAATCTTACTGTGGAGTACATAAACTTTTGATTGCCTCTCCAAACAAACTCTAACAGGACACTTTACAATTGTTGTACCCTCCTGGCAGCACATCAAATTGATATGTACTACAGCATTACGCATGAAATTATTTAAGTATATTTAAAATAGAAATAGGTCATTATGCTGAGTTGGAAAAACACCTGTTTCATCTTTTCTTCATGACTCACTTATTTTATAAAATTGTTATCAAACACTCTGATTTTCTACAAAGATTCCAGATGCTTCTAAATCATGGAGCTTGCGTACTGCTAAGACACTTTAATAACCTATTACATCATAAAAGTGAAATTTAAACATTTTATGTGTCCATATATCAGTGTAACCCTCATATAATAATGCTTTAACAATGTATTATTGATTGACAGAAAGCAATATAAGAAATGTGATGATAATAAAGGATAATGTGTTCCTGAAATGCAGTTTACAATGTAGCAGAAACTTGTTCTGATAATTATAAAAATAGGTTGCCTGTCCCTAGTAAAACACAATGCAGTAATATCAACTTGACAAGGAACACAAAACCCACATCCTTCTTAATGCCCTGGTTCACACGTGAACAAAACACCAGAATACCATCTTTATTTATAGTCTAACACACAGAAAAATAACAGTGTACAAAATGTTAAAAGTCACACACAAAAGCACTGGGGTGAGTTGAGATACCACCTGTATTAGACAAAATCCAACAAAATTTCTTCATTTGCATACTTCCACCATCACAGACAGTCATTTATTATGTCTAGTATGGAGCCTACAGGAAATCTGTATAATCTGTATTTTTTTTGTCTTCACTATAGTCTCTTTTTTAGGATTATGCAGTGGTTTTACATAAGAAATGATAGCAATGAGGTTTCTGTGAGTTACTCATACTTGCTGATTCATTACCCTTTTAACTTGGAAGTAAGTGAGGTTAGTACAGAAGTTCTTACAGTTTTTAGTGAATTGGGAACTTTAGGGGCTTGTGATACGCATTGAACAGGTACCCCATATTACCTGTGAGAGAAAAAGTATTCTGGGGCAAAAAGAAACCAAAACCATCTATATCTTGTTCTTAATATCTATCTACTTTGAACATCTGGAAATTTCACCCTGCCAGGACTTAAAGTGAGAGTAGTTAAAGGCTCTCTCTGAGTCCCTGTGTTCATTACAAGTTCACACGACAACTAAGGAAGATGGAACTACTGTAGACAAAATTAATCACTAGTTTATTATTAATATTTTGTCATTTATGGTACTTTTTACAATATACAGATAATCCAACAGGGAATAGAAAGTTTCACCTTTAGAAGTGTCAAAATCTGTACCAGAGATACATGTGGTGCAAGAAGGATTATGACTATTTATGATAAAATTCTTTAGTCCCTTAAGCTTGCTTTGGACAAAATCAACCAGCTTCCATTCTTCCTCCCAGCAGCTTTCAAAACAAATATTTTTATTCAACAGAATTGTAGCAATATCCAATATCCAAGTCCACATATTTCTTATTTAGTGAATGAACCGAGGCTGATAGATTTAGTAGATGAACAGCAATGTTTCCAAATTTGTTCAGCCCTTCTAGTCATGTTGTGATATTGTCCTCACCCCACAACATGTATAAATCAGCTGCTCCCCTGTTCCACAGAATATCCTCACATGGGGATTCTGGGAACGATTTAAGCTATAACAGAACAGAGAAAATTAAGGGGCAAAGTACACTTTGAATGATTGAAAATATGGTTCAACGTTTTAGTCTGCACAAAAAATAAACAACATTTCATTCATTCATAAATCTCCGTGTTACAAAATACAATCACCATCCCATCATGCCTCTAACCCCCCCACTATTAGCCAGTTCTTGGAAAGTAATCTTGGTATAATGTCAGGTTTTCAGTTTGGTGCAATTGCAAATGTATTGAATTGACTTTCTGTCAAGTGACAGAAAGAATGACTCAACTTTAGTCTTGAATTGCATGGGTAATAGTTTCAGAAGAGACACTGAAATGGGGGAAGAAGGGATCATTTTATAGAGAATCAGAGAAACTAACTTAAAAAAAGAACAGCCTAATTACCCACCCTTTGGTATTTGGAAAAGCTTGTATTGAGTGTTTTCCTGACTTCCTAAACAAGTAGTTAAGAAGAATAATGAAATCAATAAGGATACTTTTCTTTCTTTCAAAGAATTCATTCTATTCTTTCAAAGAATAGAATGAATTTTCAATTTTTTTTTCCCAATCCCCATGTAACACTAGAAATTCTTTCCATATAAAATTAGAAACTAAGTTAATTAAGTGACATTAATTAATATGAAATTCAAGACTATCTAGGCTGGCACAGGCACTCGTTTGTTAAAATTTCACAGGTGTTCAAAATCCTGTGCTTTCTCTGTCCTAGTCTTTATTCATTGCCTACACTGATTTTTCTTTTGTTTTAAACTCTTTTAAACCAGTTGAAAAATGACATAGCTTATCTCTTTCAAATTTACAACCATTATGTTTCAAAATCTATATACAGTGCTAAAGTGATTTTACTTTTTATAACTTTATCTTTCAGTCTTTGTATTTGCTTACAAGTTTTTGCAACAGAGTAGAATGAAAGTTTTCTAGGCTCTTAAGCTTGCAACTGAAGCAGACAATACCACTGATTTTATTTTCATCCATATACTTCATACATACACTAGGCATAAACTTCAAAACAAGTAGAACATGTACATGAAGAAGAAACTGCCAAGTGTTACTCAGTATTCACTGTTCAGGCTTCACATCTGCACTTGGAATAAGCCACAGTATAGTGTCATTCAGCTGAATTTAACTTGATGGACAAGAAAATAAAATTGTATTTGTGCCATAACTTGAAAGTCAGCAGGGTACAACAGGAATGTGATTCTGTATATTTGTCAAATGTGATCATGCACAAATAGTCCATTAATTTTAAACATGTTCACTTTCATATGTATTTTATATAAAAACACTTAAAAATTTATACTCTTTGAAAAAAGATTGTATTATTTTAGCAAATACCCCAAGCCCAGTGCCAATGTTTTTTTTACAGAAATGTTGTTGCTATTGTAGGAAAAGGAAAGCCCCACAAACTTTCTGCAATGGTGCAGAACATACAAGTACTCCATTATCCTCCTACAAGGTATTCCATGCTCAGCTCTGGCCAGCGAGAGGCACTTTCACTGCTTCTGGCTTCTGGAGCACCAGCTTCCAAATTGGCTCATAAGTCATCTCCTGGGGACACTCAGGATAGTTCACACAAGATGCTGAAGAGTGAGGCAGTCATCAAAATGGAATCAATTTCCCTGAGAACTGCTATATAGAGAACCAGGCACTGTTCAGTGTGTTCTGTTATCACGAAATCACACAAGCTACGTTAAAGTAAAAACTCAAGTTTTGTTTACAGTATCCAAAAAATAAAAACTGACACATATTTGTCTAAACCGTAGCTGGAAGAGCAAAAAGCTGTGAATAACAGATTTACTCTATATTTGACAGAAGTGTCTAAGCCCGCACTTATTTGACTTGTTGTAGAAGGCTTTCCCGACACACTGTTTATCACAAACTGTTCTGCCAAAAAAACCCTGTTTATACATCATCAATAATGTCTATTTTGTGGATACTCCAGTCTTTACAGTGAACTTCTTTCTAGTACTCTGTATGGGGTTTGGAGTGATTTAATCTTTCTGGTAGTCCAAATAAAATAAAATATAAAAACCCCCACTCACTGAGGAAATAGTCTCCTCTTTCTGTAACATAGGCATTAAACAAATTCCTTGGTGATCCAAGTGTTTATCAGATCAAGTGTCATCTCCTGTACCCAACTGTACCCAAACAGCTGCTTTCTACAACATAGTCACAAGCCTCATCATTCTCTATATACAGTGTGAAACAAAGCTCCAGTGAGGGTTGTATTTCACATTAGTCTGTATCTTGACAAACATACTGGTAAAAACTTTTCAGAGGTTAAAGACGTCTAGTTCAAGCTCCTGAGACGAAATATTAACCACTTCAAAATGACAGAGGTTTGGGGATAATCACACACATTCCCTGTCAAGAGATACTGCAACAGATATTTTGAAGTCAATTGCCTAAAAATACTGAAGATTTTAAAAGAGAAGTCGTTCAGATTACTGAAATGGGAACATTTATTCTAAAAAGGTCAGTAATGTTTTTCCTTCCACAACTCAAGAAATTCCATAAAAGAAAACATTTTTCTGTTTTGCCTCATTTGTGATTCCCTGCAGCGATTCTGGCAGAAATTTTCACTCTATCTTGATTTGCACTGATGTCATCATTCCTCCTGGAAATGTGAAACCTCTGTTTCCCTTCAGATATGAGAACTTTAAACAAATACCATCTGTAGTCATTGAAGAGCAGATAAATTCATATACGTATGAATTCATACACATTCCCAAAATTCAGAAGGGGACAAACATCGTAAAACAGTGGAGAAAATTTTGAGTAGCCCTGATTGTATTCAGTTCCTGCTCATTTGTGCTGGATAAATTTCATCACATAGCATCATAAGAGCATCATAGAATGGTTTGGATTGGAAGGGACCTTAAAGACCATCCAGTTCCAACCCACTGCCATGGGCAGGGACACCTTCCACTGGACCAGGTTGCTCAGAGCTCCATCCAGCCTGACCTTGAACACTTCTAGGAATGAGGCACCCACAACTTCTCTGGGCAACCTGTGCCAAGGCCTCACCCTCACAGAGAATTATTTTTTTTCCTAATATCCAATCTAAATCCAAATCTCTGTCAGTTTGAAGCCATTTCCCCTTGTCTCACCTAATTGCTCTTGCAAATTGTCTCTCTCCATCCTTCCTGTAGGATCCCTTCAGGTATTGCAAGGCCACAATTAGGTCACCCCAAAGCTTTGTCCTTTCTAGCCTGAACAAGCCCAACTCTCTCAGCCTTTCCTCATAGCAGAGGTGCTCCATCCCTCTGATCATCGTGATGCCTCCTCTGGACTTGCTCCAACAGGTCTATATCCTTCCTGTGCTGGGACCACAGAGCAGGAGGCAGAACTTCAGGTGGGTCTTATCAGAGTGGCTAGAGGGGCAGAATCATCTCCCTTGACCTTGGAAAAATCAAAGAAGCAAAAGTCATAATGAGCAGAAAATCCTATGTATTCTCTGTGGAAAAGATATTAATTTTTCCAAGACATTGTGTCTTAGAGATGATGCAAAGTCCAAAGCAATCTTTTCATTGCTTTGTGTTATATTGATGAAATAGGCACAATGACCTTGAGGGGTTATTTCTGCTCACAAAAAAATGTTTAATTGCTTTTATTGCAGATTTTCAGTGCTGAAGTACTCTTGCATTGCAACACCAACACATTACCGCAAGAAAAAGCAAAAAGTAACTGTAGGTATGAGAAATTATATCTAAATACTGTATAGAACCTATTTTTCTCCTCATTCATACTAAAAGAATGTGGGAATGTATGGACAGGTGAACCCTCCAAACCAGGCCTATGCAGGACTGGAAGGGTAAGAGATGAGAAAAGTTAGAAACAACAAGAAAGCAGAAGCCTGCTCAGGCAGTGTAGGAGGTAGAAGCTTGCTAAGTAAGATAAAGTACATTTTCAGAAATAGTGAAGGTCAACTTGCTTAAACTGTAAGGCACCAGTGAAATACAAGTAGAAATATGTACACAGCTGGATTAACCAATTATAAGAAGTGTATTCATATGTGCAGAGAAAAAAGTGTATAAAAGAAAGCTTGTGTAAACAATAAATGGCTTCTGATAGAATGACATTGATCTGTTTCAGAGTCCGAATTATTATCTCCCCTCAACAGGCCCCATTAAATCTAACCACAAAGGCACACTACAATAGATGTACAAAAAGAAACAAAAAATCCATTTCTTTCTACAAACATAAAACTTTCTGTTTAGCAAGTCTTGCAAAAATGTTTGTGTGTTACTTTTTGTCATCTAGTGACCACCTTTACCAACAAGGTTGGATTTTTGTAACTTTCAACATGATTTGGGCACTTAGGGGATATATTTACCAAATTTTAAAGCACTGTGTGAATTATTTCAGCTCTCATTTATGTCTTTATTGTCTAACATGAAAATTATGTTGCTATTAATAAAATTAATCTTAAATTCAGAGGAGGAAAAAGCTTTTCAAGAAAGTTAGATGTATGTGAAGTCACTGGGAGAGCAAAACTGCTTGTTACAAATATGAAGTATGGGAACATTAATAGTTTTTCACATAACAGTATCAATATTACACACTAAATTTATAAAATTCTGGGGTTTTTTTAATACAAGAGCTCACAATTAAAAGTTACAAATGAGTTTTCATAAACTACTCTGAAAATGTGTATGAATTACATCTTTTAGACAGTTTTATTCTAGAAACTAGTATTTCATAGTAAATTTTAAGTAATTTATGGCAGCTTTATTGATGTTATTGATATACTGGAAACCAGGTATCAAAAAAAGCCCATGCTTTTTTAAGTAGTTATGAGAGCAAATAGTACTATAGACTGCAGAAATCAGAGCAGACTCTTCCTGGTTTACCTACCTGACATTCTGCCTGCACAAGACCTATCTTGCATAAGATATGAAATGAGGTCAGAACTTAAATTAAAAAGCCACTCTCAAGAAAGCCATCCCCTGCTGAAGTTGTGACATTTATGTGCTTAAAGTCTATAGCCCTGTCAGTGAATGAAACTACCTAAAGAAGAAAAGAACAGCATTATCATCAAAACTTATGATACTCATTAAGTCTTTTGATGAGCATAGGTGAATTTAATTGCTCTTCAGAGCCTGGAAGATAAATCGTAAAACCTGCATACAAAATTAACAAGATCACCTCAAGAAACTGGTGGATCCTTACTGACATCCCTAAAAATAAAATGGTCTTCACATATCACCTGGGGATTCATCAGTTTTGAGGAACGCATTTACCATCTGTGCTCATCCCAAACTACTTCTGATAGAATGTCTGAACTTCATAAATATTCTTGGGTAAACAGCTCTCAGGTTTCCCCAGGTAAGTGAACAGATAAATCTACTCCCAGCCTCAGCCTTCCAATACAGAAGTAGTAAAAAGTAGTCAGCTAGACTAAAAGCATACATCAGATCAGGAGACACTGCTTAGATTCATAGAAAAGGTCTCCAGTTTGCTGTATGAAATCCAGGGGGATACCACTTGTTTCTTCATCTGCTCAGATAAAGTATTATTCAGCCCCTCTGTCTGGTTTTCATCCATTTCAGAGGTGCATGTTCCTTGTCTGACATCCTCCTTATGATCTCCAGCTCCAGTCATCTGAACAGCTGCACACTTCAACATACAAAGCAGAAAGCAACAGCCAGTGCAAAAGATGTATGAGTTTAACAATGAACTTATTAAAAACGTCTCCTTTGGTACAAAACCAGTGAAGCTGGAGAACAAAAAAAAAAACACCAACAAATGTTCTAATGATTCTCCCTGTTTCTTTAACTTTCCAAGAAGGCCAGGCTGGGTGGAGCTCTGAGCAACATGGATTAGTGAAAGGTGTCTCTGTCCACGACAGCGGGGGTTGGAACTAGATAATTTTTAAGATCCTTTCCAAACCAAACTATTCTTTTTTAATTTGATTCCTTGATTCTGGAGCTTTCATATCATCTTGTCAGAAGGTCAGAGCCCTTCCTTCTTGTTCTCCAATTCTGATAAAGGTTAAAGCCATCTCAGCTGAGAAACTTCATCTCCTAAATCTTTCCATCTCCTTCAACCTGTTGGTAGTCAATTATGTCCTGCTTTTAATTCTAGAGTTTGCTGTCACAAGAAGCTCTAATGAAAATGCTGGCAAAGAACATAACTGTCCTGTTGGTAAACCTCACTGCCCCCCAAGGTGAGATTACTCCGATGTAATGAGAAGGACATCCATCTGTTGAAGTGAGTCCAGAGGAGACCACCAAGATCATTAGGGGCATGGAGCACTTCTGCTAGGAGAAAAGACTGAGAGAATTGGGATTGTTGAGCCTGGAAAGGAGGTGATTTCAGAGGGACTTAGTTGCAGCCTTGCAGTACCTGAAGGGAGCCTATAAGAAAGATGGAGATGGACTATTTCCAAGGGCCTGGAGTGACAGGACAAGGGGAAATGGCTTCAAACCGAGAGGAGATTTAGATTACATGTTAGGAAACACATTCTTTAGTGTGAGAATGATGGCACAGGTTGTCCAGAGAAATTGTGCCTGCGCCATCCCGGGAAGTGTTCAAGCCAGGTTGGAAGGAATTCCGAGCAATCTGGTCTAGTGGAAGGTGTCCCTGCCCATGGCAGGGGGGTTGGAACTCAACTATCTTTAAGATCCTTTCCAACACAACCATTGTATGGCAACTTTTGATGGCCTTCCCAAGGATTAAGCCATAAACCCAAGTGTCAAGGGAGAAGAGCAAGACATTCCCTTGACTATAGTTTAGACCAAAACATTGTTAAAAAATTGATTGAGGTGTTCAGTATTTCTGAAAGGAGATACAAAGGTGACATTTTAATGAAATATGAAAACAATATTGCAAGTTCCTTCTGTTTTGAACAGGGTTGTTTGGAATACAATGCACTGTTCTTTGACAAATGCCAAGCCCACAGCTTCAACACAGACAAAGTGCTATTATACAGGGAGGTTGGATTACAGAAAGAGATGGCCTGGGATCTTTCCAGATGACAAAGGGAGTTGTCCAAGCATTTACACATCACAACAGAGTACCTTGGACAAAGAAAAGAAGTAACTATTGTCTAAAGCTTAAAACAGCAAAGGAGTGTGTTATCACTGTTGAATTCCTTACAGAGTATAACTTCTATTCAAGGCTCTGTTCAGATGGAAGGAATAATACCTACGTAGAACAGAGGAAGTTGTCTTGTACAAATAAGCCTGTAGAAAAATAAATGGCATTGTGTTTCACTGTCAATACATAATGGCATTGCCATATCAGCTGTCAAGTCTGTTTTAGAACCAATATTCAACCAAACAACAATATAAATAGTAAACCCGTCCAAGCAAGCCTCTCGTGGTTTTATATTTTAAAGAGGGAAATGTTCTTAGTCTAAAACTAGTTAGATCTGTAAACTGAGCACAGAATTAATTTTATGCCAGAAAATTACTGGTTTTAACAGGGTACACAAGACCCAGAGCCATATAATTACCCTCCAGTTGAAATATACTCTCATTCAAACAGAGGGAATGAAGTTAGCTGTAACTGCAGCTATGGGTGGGGGAGCACATCTTATCTGTGCAATGACTTGTTCTTTACAGGTGGTTAGTTCAAAAATTAGCAGCTATTTTTTCCCACAGTAATAAATTCTAATATTTGAAGAGAGCAAGAACAGATGGATTGCCAGTTCATTGCCACTTGTCACAGCACAATGAAGATTTAATCTTTATGATGAGCAATTCACTCTTTATATAACCACTATCTAGCATTCCACTATTAAGTCTCATCGTCCCATTTTAAAGCAGGCAGGTTTCCCACAATTTTTTATCAAGAGTTTGGTTTTATTTTTCTTTATATTATATACAAGTTGCTCTGAGATATTTTAGCCTTACTTAAATTATGTGTCACTTGTCAAATAAGTACGAAAATCATAGGACAGCAATGTTGGTATAGTGATTTGAAATGCATGCCTAAGTGCAGAAATCTTACACAGAGAAACTAAAATCTCCCTATCTTTTAGGCACAAATCGCTTCAATTTTATTTTGCAGAAATAAAAAATATAATTATCTATATCTACAACCATAATTTCTGTTGCTATAATGAGAAAGGTTTCATACTCCGACGCGAGGAGCTTCTCCTACAAAAATGTACTGAAAGAAAGGTGAACAAATCTGTCTGTGGCTGGACTAAATTGGTATTACACTATCAGGATTTTTTCATACACAGCATGACAAAGGCTATGGGAATTTTCTCAGGTAAAAATTAAAAAGATAAGCACATATATGTGTATATATATATGTATATATAAAAGAATATTATCAATGGAAAATATAAGATGGTACAGAGGGGTTTTTGTCACTTTTCTAGAGCTCCCCTCAACATCCCTGTGCTTGATTTCCTAGGAATAGTTTTAGCAAAAGCTGTAGGTTCCCTTCAGCTCTTACCTTAGTCCCATTACCTTTTGTTTGGATGTAGAGCTCAGCCTGCTTGCATTTGCAGCATCTCTCCTCTGACTCCTAATCTTATACAGAAGCATTACTGATTTAGAGAGGACTGTGTTTTTTGCTTAAACAGGTCCTGGTTTAACATTCAGGGGCAAGTGCTTGGTAAATCTATACAGGCAAACAGGCTTCTCAAAGAGGTGGCTTAAATCACCTGGATAAAGCTACATTTTGAAGGCACTGAAGAGATAGGGACAGAAAATTCTGCGGTGGTTGTCACAGATAGGCATGCATC
>WEIV01030238.1:5113-16732 GCA_013390005.1 Calyptomena viridis
CAACAGCAAAACTGCATTCAGGAGACTAACAGCTGTTTACAACTGCAGTATTCTATATCCATAGGTTATCTTTACCTTCAGAGCTACAGTATTTAACTGAGACTTAACTAATTAATTTCTTGTGTCTCCAATTTTTTTCTAGCATCAATTTAATCCAAGATATTCTCTCATCTCACAGGAATAACTTACTTACTTTTTTGTTCTTGGATGCATGACCTTGGATTTTGTACTGTTTACATTTTTCAGATGAGCCTATTTCACCAAGCAATCCAGATTAATCCATAAAGCTGACTTGACCCTGGGAATTTTATTTGCTTGCTTATAATTTAGTTTAAGTCCTAATCAGACCCCAGCTTGTGTCCAAATCAGACATGGTATTCATAAGTCTGCTCCAGGGCACTAAACCTAAAAATGACACCTTATGGCTTTTAAATAAAACCAACATTTTTTCATACTACTGTTTGCAGTAAAACTGTCAGGAGCATCATTTTCATTTTTTATTTGTTCTCCTTACAAATGTAAAAATATAGAAATAGTTGCTTTATGAACTTCTGGGATGGGCTAACACAATTATATTTTTGCAAATTCATATCTAAATACCAAAGTAAAAATGTATGCAATCTTTCAGCTTTTAAAACAGGAAGCATTTTCCAAAACCCCAGTGAAGAAAGCTTGCATAAATACTTGCCTTTGTCTGCCTGTGGAAGACACAAACTTTCCTGCAAAGAGAATTGGGCAGCACTGGGCAATACTGTCCAGACTCCATTGCCAGCACAACACAATGGAGTTAAAAATGAAATATAATCTTGAGAATCTTGAGCTAATTCTTGTTAGGAATCTACCTTGGGGGATGAGATGTTTCCAGGGGCTTGAAGGAGTAATCAGGCACAAACTGTTATATTTAGACTCTGCCTTATGGAGAGAAGAGTGGGAAAGGGACATGAACACTGGCTGCTGTTGAACAGTGGCTTGCCTAAGGTCTGTCCAGAAAGGCAGTCTCCTCCAAACTGCCCACACAGAAAATCTAGTTTCCCAAACCATGACATATATGTATATGCATCCATCTGACAGGCACACATCATTAAGGGATTTTCTAGTTTTCACTGCTCAAGTTCTCTGAGGTTTTCGGAGTGAGCTGTCTGTGTGTGCTGAAATATGCCAGCAATATTATACAGTAACAAGGTCTTGTGCTCATGCATATAGATTTTTTTCTGTTTTCTAAATTAGTGATTTCAGATCAGTAACTTCAGATGTTGTCAGTTCAAAAATAGTGATATGACTGACTGGAATAAATACTGTATATTACCTTTTCATTTACTTCTGGGATAACAGCTTTATCTAAGACATATTAAAGCAATCCAGCTCTGACTGCTACTCTGAGGAAAATGCTCTCTCCAATCTTACCAGATAGAATGTATGTAAAGAGAAACAAATGGGTGACTTTGGTTTCACCTTGACAAGAACCCAATTTTACTGTTCTCTTGGAAATGTTTTCCCAGAGTTAGAATTAAAGCACAATCTTTCAAGCATAGAGACTTAAGATTAGTATATGTGTATTCTACACGCACTTATGTGCATATTCGGGTCTGTGTTTGGGATGTAGCACTGTACAGTGTTTTAAATGATGTTGTGAATTACGTGGTTCATAAGGTTACAACAAAAATTGTCTGAGGGGGTTTTGGCTCTAAAGGTATCTTTTATATTTTTTTTCTAACTAGCGGTTGACAAGCTTGTAAACTTAAAGAGAGTTGCTGCACCTCACTGAATCCAGCTGTATAAATATTTTAATTCTGTAGATGTTTTCCCTAGTGCTGCAGCACATGGCAGTTTCTACTTCTAAACACATCAGTATAATTCTTGTTTCAGCTGGGAGGGGAGGTAAGAGAAAGAGAACAAACGTGTCTACTGGTGAAGGGAAGGTTGGTGTGGCTCAGTCAAGTAAGAAAGCAAAGGATTCTTTAACAAGTGACCAGCTTGGTGCTTCAGCTAATATTGAGTTCCATTTCTAAACCCCACCAGGGTGCTTTTGGGGATTCAGTGCTAAGGCGCATTAGTGGAACTCATTCTTCATTTAGTGGCTGCAAGTATGCCTCATCCAGAGTAATTTATATAATCAATGGTAATTCCTGTTGAAAAGAATTTATTTCGGACAGAGAATTTTGCTTTCACAATAAGAAATTGCTGCTAGATGCTCTTAATTTTCAACAAGATTCTAAATCCAGCCTTCAGGTACAATTCAGAATGTGCTTTAGAAAGAAAATTTAGAAGTTATTATCAACTTCTCTGTAAACTGTGGTAAGGAATTGAGCTGCTCTATTTTGCAGCATGAGAAAAATGCTTTTTTTGACACTGAATATTTTTATAGCCAAATGTCAAGGTCTTGCTACATAACTTACAGGGCTGCTATATAAGACAGAAATAACTTTTTGTGTGATAAATGTGAAGTTTCATAGAGGCAAATCATTGCATCCATCTTTGCATAATACTCAGTTTCCTTTTTGCTTGTTCCATGAATGGCAACTGTACCACCCCAAGCCACAATCTTTCCCTCTTCTGGAAAAGTCAGAGGTTTCTACTGACTCAATGGAAGCTCCATACACCCCCAAGAAATCTCTTTGGCTATGTTTTCTGTCTACACAAACGAATGAGTTTATGAAGTGGAACCTCTTTGATTTTCACTTCACTAATCTGTACCAATCATGCAAAACTATAAAACTATCCAAAACTATAAAAGGTATAAAATATGTGCTTTTTCATAGTTTTCAAATTATTTAAGTTCCTTCTACTGTATTAACATCCCAGAGAACTTAAAAGCCATTGTTTTAACATTACAAACTATAGAATATATTGAGGACCTTTACTCCACATCTGATACTGTTACACTTTATGAATAAGAACTTGGCCTGGACAGTTCTGAAAAGTTCTTAAATATTAATGAAACACACTTTTCTCCTACTTTAACCCAGGGAAAGCAAAGCTTTTTGGTGCACTATTGCAATACTGCCCTTTTAATACTATATGACTTGTGATAAATTATTGACTACATTTTTCTAAATAATGTATCTTTATCAGTTCAAAAAATTCAGTAAAGCATGGTAGGGCCATCTGCCACTAGCTTGAATCTGAAATGTGTGGTCCTGTACATTTAGACAACAGAGCACTGCTAGCATTGAATTAAATATTTCTGGAGTAACGAACATAGTCCTATTGCAAAATACTGTAATTTGCAAGAAACTGAATCTACACAAAGAAGCAGGGTAGATATATAGTCATAATTACAAAGTCAATAGCTTTGCCTCCAGCCCCGACTCTGAACATGTTCTGCTGTTCACCTGGATGGACCCTGGACATGCCCCATTACCTCTTCTTTTCTAATGCTGTCAGCAAGAACTTTCACTGCTGCCGTGACTCTGGAGCTGTGGGACTGTGCCCAGGTCCTCAGGGTAGTGCTTGTATTCTGGTCACCTGGATCACCACCTCAGCACATCTCCCCATACCAGAGCAGTCCTGCTTTTGCTACGCCCTCATCCAGCCTTTATCAGATAATAGTTTGGACAGGAGCTGCCTGTACATGGGATTGACAGAAGTCTTGAATGTTTTCTATTCTTATGTTATGAAAACATGCGGCTTTGTCTTGATGCTTACATTTTACAAGAATGTGCAAAACTAAAGTACAAGTTTCATAAAATAAAACCTGTTTACAAGGATACAATTGCTACAATTACTGTTGTTTACAACACATAGTTTGTTTTCCAGGTGCCTCATTCAATCCTTTTTCCTTCCTTCTGCTTTTCTTCACTCCTGGAAATGAGTGAAATTTCTGAAATAACTTGCTGGTACAAGATATACAACCATAGTGAAAATTTAGCAAAATTATCTTAATTCTCAATCTTTTTTCATTTAATAACAAAGATGGTTCTTCAGCTATGCTGACTGCAATATTTTTTTCTTGTGTTATTGCCACTGAGGGAAGACTGCTCCCAATCTAGGACAGTTTTCACTATTTTAATGCTTTAGTTTGTGGTGGTGTAACATAACCAGAAGCCTTTGAGGCTCATCCTGTTGTCTTTCACTTGTTTTGTCTCATGTGTGACTGAACCAAATGCTATTCCTCAGTGCCAGAACCCCAGCTCCTTTGTTGTTAAATGGTTTCTGCTTAGCCTTATACTATCTCAACAGCTTCTTTTTAGTGTCTGTGGTTCCTCTGATGGAAATTGCATAATAATCTTTGTCATGAGAAAGTGTTTTGCCATTTTGATCATTCCTGGCAGCCTTTGTTAAGCTTTTCCCATATTCCTTTTCTGTGTTTATAGGGAGTTCTCCTTCCTCTTGGAGCTTGCTTCCTACACAGCCAACCTTGTTTGTTCATATACAGAAAACACTTTCTCCTGGGGACTGACAGGTGTGAACAGGATCACTGGACTCACAATGGTATCTTCTACATGTTTTGAAAAACTCTATGTGCAGTGGAGGACCCCACTTTATGTGAGTTTTCTAGAAGGTTGTGTAAGTTTCAGTATGGCCAGTGTTGCTTTTTCTTCACTGATTTGCCATTGTCTTTCTTCTGAGCTGCATCAAAAACAATAAAATACTGTGTATCGTAGTCTCTTGAGCTGCACTGCAGGATTTATGTCACATTTTTATTACTATTTTAATGGTAATTTTCTAGCACTATGCTTTTTTTTTTTTTCCTATTTGCAAGGTGTACAAGCCCCTTATAATTATTTTCTTTCAGTTTGACAATACTTTGGTACTGCATGGGAATTAAATAAATGGATTTCTCTGTCCCAGTTCCTAGTGCTTGGTGCCACTGATGTTTGCAAATATCTACAAATCTTGTTTTTCTCAGGAATTTCTTATCAAATTACTGCATGTTGCCACTGGCCTCATAATGTTTTCTTTTTCTAAAACACTAGTACTTAGTCATTCTCCTTCAATGAAGTATTTCTGCTTTTCAGTGTGGCTGGGGTTATAATACGTCTGCCTCCACAAATCAGCTGGAATACAATTTTTCACTGATCTAATAGCATAGTTGCAAAATGCAGCAGTCAAATGGATGTCACCTTTTGTAACAGATGAGATGTTTTGGAAGAATGTAATAATAAATATTCTATTGACATATAACAGATGCTAGGGTACATGATGAAATATTTAAAAACAATTGCATCAGTGTGCTACAAGATTTATGTGTTTCTGTGCATATACGAGTATTACAGCTCATAGGTGTTACCTGTTCCTTATCCATAACTTTGATAGGGATTCATGTAATACATATTGCTTTGGTAGGATAGGGCACGTTAAATCAGAACAAAAAATCACAGACTACAGAGCATTAGTTCCTACAGGTGCAATAGGCAGTGTTAGGAAAGCAAGGAGTGACTGTAACCTGCTTATTACTCTGTGATCTATTTCCTCTGTTCTTTTATTCTGAACAAACTGTGCTCTAAAATCCTGGGCATCTCTGGGCAACTTTGACACTGTCTGAGAAGGAGCACAGCTGTTGATGCCGGTCTCACACAGCACTGCTGGGATAATCAGAATACGAGAAACCTTAAAGGGATGGTTAGTATTATTTCTCACCCTCTTCCCACCACTGGATAGCTAGTGAATATTTTCCTTCCAGTGATGCTGATCTTAATGATATCTGTACTGGACATTGCATGACTAAACACTTTGTATTTCTGTCCTGCTGATCGAACTCTTGAAGTTTAGCCAATAGCTCTTGCTCTCCAATGGGGATTGTCACCTTTTAACTTTTACCCTGGGTAGTTTGGTCACTGTTGTTTGGCAGTCACTTTAGTGTAGTTAAATTTGTTTCTTTGAAATAATACTTAGAAATAGGTGTTACAAATCTCACAACTGATCTTGAATCTGGTACTTTTTGAAAACTTTGTGTTGTTCCAAAGTGACTGGTGCAGTGTATCCTAAAAAGACAATACTAAGGAGTAACATTAGAAAGAGAGAATGGCTGTAATGAGTCAGACCAAAAATGCATCCTGCTTTGTGTCCTGTCTATGTCAAGGGCCAGAAGCAGGTGCCTTGGAGGTAGATAAGAAGGGGCAAACATATTAGCTTTAATTTCTAAAATACACTTACACCATAGTGGATTATATGTTTCAATAGTCCTTAGAGAATTTATCCTCCATGACAACAATTTATTTGCATTAATGGTAATGAAAATTGGGAGAAAATATCTAGGTACTTGAAAAACTAAGAAACAGCTTTGACAAACACGTTAGAAATTTTCTAGGTTCAGCCTTGTGGCAGCTGTAGGGATAATTAACTTGCTTAGACCCCTTTCTGGTCCCAGAGTAAACCAATATTTTTTTTAAAAAGATTATCACTCTAGCTTTTATTGATGAAATCTTTTTCACTCAACCTTTTAGTTTCACTAGCACTGAACTAACCAAAGTTTTCTACAAGAAGAAATAAATAATCTTTGACTTTTTTTTTGTAGTATGAGGTGAATTGATTCTGGAAAGAACTTTTGTTTCTCTGTAGTCACTGGAGAGGGAGGGGAGTCTGCAGTGATTTACGTTTAGACTGGGCACCTGATACCGGTTGCAGATCAATTTTTCCTAAAAGACAGGTCATTTCCCATCTATTCTCTCCTGTGTGACAGCACTCAAGTATTTGCCAGCCATTTGATATTTAGAAAGTTGTCTAGCCACAATGTCTCACTGACTTCCTAAACTGTCCTTTAAAAGGAGTAGTATTGAACTTTATCTTCATATTCTCTTTTTTTTTAACTCTCATCTGCCATACTGGTTACAAGCATAGATTTAATTTCTGTTATCATTACTTTCCTGTTTATGCAAGGTTGCTACATTTTCCTGGAAATACGGATTACAGGTAGTCTGAGTCTTTCCTTGATGCCTGCTGCTCTGTTCCAATATGTTGCTTTCTTTTCCTATTAATCACCCTCTCTTCCTTGCCGTGAGAGCTTCTATTTTTCTTCATGCATTGTGCACTAAGTGATTACATTAGAGGACTTGTGCTTTATAAGTCTGAATTGTTTCTTTATTTATTAGAGCTATTTACAAAAGTGGTAGAATCAGAGGAAGAATTCTAGCCCTGTGCACACAGACTGGCATCCTGCCTCTTCTTCCAGACCTGCTTCTTGCAGTTGATGTTTCTTCACCCAAATTTCAAGCATACTGCTCAAGTCCAACATTAAAAAAGGCTTACACTTCTGACAGTGGCCTAGATGTTGGGAATAACAAGCTGAGGAATCTTGCATTTGTTTTTGAAATATATTCATTGAAGCTTACAAAATTAGACTTATGTCAAGATGGGATTGACCAAGCCACTGTAGCTGGATCACTACTTGCACTAGAATATGAAATCCCAAGAAGGGTGGCAGTGCTGCCTAGGTACAAACAATTCTATAGGGGCAGCCTTTCTGCTTCAATGACTATTTGGCTTGTCATCATTACAAGAACTCCAGTTTGGTCCTCAATTTTCACTGTCACAGACAAGTCAATCTCTTATTACATTTGATAAAACAGACAGGTAATTTAAAAAAAAACAAATAACAAAAAAAGCAGATATTTTCTGATTATATGATTTCTAAATCAGTCCACAGGAGCGATCCATAACACTATAGTGTACTTTATTAGCTCAAAACACTTCAGTGGTTCTATTTCTTTCTATATTTTGAGTATTGAGATCTGAATATGAAAAATAAGCATCAGTTGTGACTTTGCAGCAAGGGTCCACTGCTACCAGAGGACTTGGAAAGTTGCAATCATGTAAGATCAAGTGCTGTAATTGAGAATAATTACGTTTTGTACATATGGTTAAGAAAAGGGATGACCAGAAACCTGATGAAGTTCAGCGAGGGGAAAGGCAAAGTCCTGTACCTCTGGAAAAAAACAACCAAAGCACCAGTATGGCCATCTGGAAGGCATCTTTGCAGAATAGGACCTAAGGTCCTGCCATGAATACACTCTCATGGCAAAGAAGGCCAACGGTATCCTGGACTGCATTAGGCAGGGCACCGGCAGCAGGTTGAAGAATGTGATCCTTTCCCATCTACTCAGCAATGGTGAAGCCACACTTGGAGTGCTGGACCCAGTTTAGGGCTCCCCTTTATAAGGCAGACATGGACATAGTGTCACTATGATGGTGGGGGGATTGGAGCATCTGTCATATAAGCAGAAACTGAGAGAGCTGGAATTGGTCAGTCTGGATAAGAGAAGGCTCAGGGGAAACAGGGTGCACAAATTCCTGCAGGGAAACTGCATGAAGATGGAGACAGGCTTTTTTCAGTAGTGCTAAGTTACAGGACCAGATGCAATGAATACAAACTGAAACACAGGAGGTTCCCTTTGAACATCAAGAAACACTTTTTACTGTGTTGGCTACTGAGCAGTGGCACAGATCATCCAGAGAGTTAGCAGAATCTCCATCCTTGGAGTTATCCAAAATCTATCTTAGGCATAATTCTGGGCAATGTGCTACAGCTGATCCTACGTTGAGGGAATGAGCTAGATGACTTCCAAGAGGTCCCTTTCAAACTAAGTTAGTCTGTAATTAGGCCATTCAAACTGTTTTTACTTATGTAGCTTTAAGATAAACCCCAAAATATTCTTATCCAAAGGGTTTGGGGTTTTTTGGAGTGGAGATCAAGTCCATCATGAACAGTGATGTCATGCCATCCCGCAATGCCAAACTAAGGAACAGTAATTTTTTCTCTCTTCCATAAAAAAACCCAAAACAAACAAACAAAATAAAGCAACACTGAAAAAAATCCAGGTTTTGTTTCGAAGTACCTTATCTATTTTGCAGTGATTTATGCATCTTATTTCTGTTTTCCATGCAATAATGATCTAGTGAATAATACATAAAACAGCCTGGGGAAAAAGACTTGAACTGGGTCTTCCCCCTCAAGGTGGGGAGTAATCTTACCGTTTGACTAAAGAGTTTGATGCTTTCATGTTCTTTTTTGGACTCATAAATCTTGTATTCTTTGCTGCCCTGTGGCCCAGCTTTGGTTTACCCATTTATTTCCTAACTATTCCATACCCCACTTACTGGAGAAATTTTCCATGGAAGCAGCAGATCAGGATTTGAAACCCTGAAATCTGATGTAGAGACCTTTCACTCAGACTCAACTGAGATTCATTGTTACACTATTTGTAAAAGATAAGGATTACCCAAATATCCTTTTCCAGTAGCTGACTTTTTAAAATGAATGAAGCATGGTCCATTGAGCATGTACCTAAATTCTGTACACTTTAGTTTGAGTAAATTGTTTGGGCCTGAATTAGAAACCTATATTCCAACAGAATTTTCTTTTTTGACTTGTTACCATGATTTTTTGTAAAAGCTTTTTCTTGGCCTTAGAAGAAACACATTACCTTGCAATCTAAAATAACTTAAAATACTCAGGCTTCTTTATATTGTTTGTTTAATTTTCCCTTTAGAATTGAAAATATCTTTATATTTCATATTTTGAAATATGAAAAAATTTCAAAGGAAAAAGCCGGAGTCTTTAATTTTCAAAGCATAAAATTGATACTGTAAAATGTAAGGTTTGTTTTTAAACTGATACATTTTTGTAAACAAAGTAATACATGAAAAACAGTAGTGTTGTAAATTTTGTCTCCTGCTCAAAAAGAAAATGTGTTGAGATGAAAGCTTTTATTCAGTTTCAGTCAAGATTTCTTTTCCTTTATTCTTTTTTTTTCTTTTTTCCTTAATTCCTTTAAGTATTAAAATGTATCCCACAATAAGAATTAAAAAGAGAAAAAAGAGAAGCAAAACATTTGTCTTCTCAACTATCCTGAAACTGTCATTAAAAAAAACCCAACAAAAAAACAGAAACCAAAAATAGCATGACTTCAGTGAAACATTTAGCAAGCCCTACATGTTAAGATTTCTATCAAAATACTACTTCCCATGGTTTCTTTCTGATATGTGGGGATTTGCTACATTTGCAGCAATCTTACTTCAGCAATTTTAAAGTGAGGAAAAAGCAGCAAAAAGTCAGTTCCTCTCATCAGAAGCATCAGCAGCAGCTGAGGCTCTCCTAATTCAAACCCAAGTCTCTAATTGAAATATCTCTATTGATCACAATTATATATGACAATAATGCACTTCATCTCTTGGAGTCTAAAAGCACTCATTCTTAATTTTATGCACAGGACAATCTCATGAAAGGGAAAGTGTTTGCTCGTGTTTTTTACATCAGGTACATAACTTCACAGAGCAGGTTCGAAGTCAGCAGGTCTCATAAGTTTATTGTGGTCAAATAGAGCATCTTAAAGCAGAAAATGGCTGGTGAATGCAAAACCTGTGTTTTTCAATATCTGACTAGTAGGCCTTCCCCAGTTCTAGCCCATGACTTTGAAGAGCAGTCGCATTCAATCATTGTGCCTGTGTACAGGTGATGGTAGTACAAAGATGTTTCACTCCAAATTTGCAGAATTTTCAGAATTTTCTTGGTCTCCATGTGATACAGCTTTTATCTTGCAGAAAAACTGTTATAATTTTTAGGCTTTGGTTCCACCAATATTTCCAGTGACCTTATATGCTTAGCACAGTCAAGTATTTTTTAACCTCCCATGTCTACCTTTTTCCCCTCTCAGTTATTGAATTCCAGAAAGAAGTGCAAGATATTAATATCTCAGCTGGAACAACCAAGACTGGATATTATTGAGCTTTCTTATCAAAAGTGGCATTTTCATTAAAATTCCTTTCTTTGTCTTGAAAAATCATGATGCTGTATTATCTGTTCTGATACAAGACTGTCGCAGCATGTGCCAAGGAAGTAATACAGTTTAGGAAAACAATCACATATGATGGCTAGCCCAAAGACAATTTACACATTCATTTCTTTGTTTTCAGGCTATATTTTTAATAACAAGGTATGCACTTGAAGCATCAGTGCATTGTCTTCATAGTGACATACTAGAGAGAAAGGTTGTTTTGCATAATTCTGTCTACAAGAATGGGTAAGTCTGTCAAGAATGACAGGAGTTAGATGTTTCTATTGAATTCAATGGACTGTCATGTGAAAGTAAAAAACATTTCAGCAATGAGAACATAGAATAATCAAAATGAAGTGAATGACAAACTGTAAATTTGGCTTATGGTTTGATGTAGAATTACAGATACCATCTCCCTATAAATTTCTCGCCTATCTGAAAACTGTGTGCTTTGTGTAGATACAAGCTGCTTTTCTTTAACCATAGATGCTCACTCTTAGCTTCCCCTCTTCTCTGGAATGTCTGTGTATTGCAGAAAAAAAAAAAAAGTCAATAAAATTAGTTTAATATCCTTGTTCACCCCTGGCCACATTTCTCCATTTCATAAGAAAGCACCTCTCAGTTCCTGGCCCCTCATATCGGTGAGTGGTTCATGAGGAATCCCTAACTGGACGTTGCCCAGTGTGAGAGCTGGGGAGCTGTTTCCAATGTCTTAGCTCTGACAGCTCTATGTGAACTGTGCAGCTGTGAAGGATATTTTTAACCACTTTGTTTTCTTCATAGACCATGACTGAGATATAGATGCTTAATGCAGAGGCATGGATATCTGTGTTACCAGGGCTTCTCTCCATTCTGTATCCCATATCCAAACTTACGATGTTCATTGCAGTCGTGCATGATGAATGAT
>WEIV01030240.1:4171-15470 GCA_013390005.1 Calyptomena viridis
TTTTGAACATACTCCATCCCCATGGTGTTTAAGAAGAGAACATTCTCTATTTTCTCAGATATAAGGGCTTTTCTCAGATATTAGGGATATTACTAGCCATGGTAAGTGAGAACAGGATACATTATTTCTCCTTAAAGAGGCTACATACCTCTTCACGAAGAGAAAAAAAAACACAACTCAAAACCAGAAGTGGACAGAAAATAATGTGGCAGAAAAATCCTTATAATTCTCATTTTTGTATGTTTTTGTGAGTTTTTTTCAATTTTAGATGTATTTGTTTTAAAGGTAGGAAAAGATCTTTTAAAGGTCCTCCTCATGAAAGACACAAATATTGGAAGGATAAGAATTAATTCTGATTAAACAAAAAGTTGGAAAATTACCCATTAAATTGATTATATATTATATTAAAAGCATTATCTACATAACTGCATACTGCTTTTTATTTATCTTCAGGGTTTTTTAAACAGAATTCCGTACTCAAATAGCCTGACATTACGTCAAGAAGAGAATACATTAGCGTAGCACACTGAAAGCATTTGAATTGAATATCAATATGTCAGCAAATTTGTATGAGCAAATGTGTAAAAAATTATATTTTACTAGTATTTGCTAATGGTGCTCAGAAAAAATTCAAAAGGGACTATGGAGAAGAAGATCCTACCATAAAACCACAATATAAAACTTTGTTAGGAAATTAATATTTCTGTTTTCACTGCTGGCTCTGGCTGTTGAGAGCAATTAACATGTAAACCTCCACTGTAAAAGGAATGCACCAAATGAAGTTTTGGATAGTTGTTCCTGAGACAGGAACAATTTATTTCATATAAGGAATGAGACACAGTTCCAAGGAAAAAAATACAGAATTATTACTTTTGCATGAATGCCTATAGTCCGAAATTCTTTGTGCAATAAAACAGTAACATCTCAAGCTAAATTTAAGTATTGCAATAGCCAGAAGGAAAGACAGGAAAAAAACCGCAAATAAGTAAAGACTGTGATCAGAAAATACGAGCAAATTGATAAATTAGAGAAAAATGCTACAGAAAATTCCACTAAAATGGATGGATCAGAATATATTAGTGAATGAAATACTGAATCAATACAATCCTTAGAAATGCCCTGAGTAGACTAAGTGATTGAAAGGAAACTTCTCAAGCTTCAGACAGATCTTAAATNGGAAATATGAAAGGCCTCACTTAATAACTTTATATTTCAAATATTGTCTGTCCTTCCTTGTCGAAACAAACCAAACTTAACAAGCCTTTATATATTTGTATTTGTCATTCATGTAATAGCATTGTCTCTTTGCTTTCAAAAAGGAATGCTGTAGAGTTAGAGAAACATCAACATCTTTGACAAAGAGGGCCCATTAAATTTATCCAAATCAACCCACCACGGATCAGGGTTTGTATAACTATTTATATGTTGAGGAGAAACAAACCAAAATCGCATACAGAATCACAGAAAACATGTATGATCTGGCCAGACATGTGGTCATCTACTGCCTATCTCTAAGCATGGTAGTAGCAGCTACACACTAGCTTACACTTATAAGGATCCAATGGTGGAAATTCAATGGCCTTCCCAGGAGCTTTCTTTCAGTATGGGAGTATATCATATGTATAACCAAAGCCAGCTTAATGATTGTCTTAAACCAAGTGGTCACGGAGATATTTATGAGTTTTACTATTGTTCTTATCATAGGAGGTGACTGTAATTCTAGTTAGAGGGGAAACAGATCCTCTTTCTTTCGAAATATTAAATACTCCTAAATGTAGAACAAAAGGTAAACCAAAGACTGAAAACTACTTCAAACTGTTTACAACTGAAAGTCAACAGCTTAGCACTTTTTCCAAGAACTGGCACCTGGCTAAACCACGGCTGAAAATCTAGTATTCCCTGGATGCAGCATTAACCTACTCATAAAAGGGATTCATTACTTCTTCCTCTTAAGCATTTTTGAGTACATGTGAAGTGCTTCAGTGGAATCACTTTAGGGTGCAATCTCAGCCATTGAGCTAACTATATTACTGACAGATCTCAAAATATGTTCTGTACCTTCACTAAGTTGGTATATGTGTCTATTGGCACTATTTTTAAAATTTATCTGAATATATAAACATTTCCAGTAGATTCCCTTGATTTTTATATCACCCTTTCCCCATACTTACTGGAAACGGACAGTATAATTACAGGCAATTTAAGTGGTAAAAATTAACATAACTGCATTTGAGGATTTTACACATACTAACAGCTAAATAAAGAAGGAATCACAAATCTTCTAAGACATCAAGTTGGTGCTGATTAATATAGCAAGAAAATTATAGCTGCACCAATGTGAATGATACTAGCTATAAACATCAATGATTCACTACCCTGACTTATTGCCGGCATAGACTGCCTTCTACAATTATCCTCACATTTCATTTCAGAGCTGATCTGACACTTGAATATGTTTCCTGTTTTATGCTGAATAAAGAGTGCTTTTACGGTGAATCTCCAAATATTTTTCCATGACACACTGAAGACAGATGGCAGGTGACTGAACTATAAAAAGCATTTTCTCACGATTAAAAGGTGATGCTTGGATGAGCTGAAGAACATAAATGACTCCAGCAAAAAGGGCAGAGAAGTGTAATAATTTATGTTATTCTTTATAATTTACCTGAAAAATGTAACAAACCTTTTTCTACCCCCTATATGGAAAAAATTACTTAAATATTTAAACTGTTTAACAGGTTATCTAAGATACTTAAATGCTTTTAAATTATATACACTTGCACATGCATGCACATGCGCACACACTCAGAAAAACCACATGTTAAAACTGCATATCAAAAATATAAGAGGTACCAAAAAGACACATACAGTTAAACCAGCTTTGAAGTACTAAACAGTACAAGGCCATCTGCGTATTTCAGAATCTAGTGATAGAAGTACCTGCTTTTCTGGAGTACTGAATATTTGTTCCATTGTAAGGCTAAAATTACTTGACTGTTAATGAGACTTTACGCCTCAAAATAGGAGTGAAACAAGCTTCTTTCCGAATAAATTAGAAAGACTTATTCATAGTAAATTCTACCTGGGGTTCTGTTGAAAATCTCTCCTAGGTACATTTTAATCACAGAATCACAGAATATGCTGAGCTGGAAGGGACTCACAAGGATAATCAAGTCCAACTACTGGCCCTGCACAGGACCATCCCCAAGAATCACACCACGTGTCTGGGAGTATCATCCAAACACTTCTTGAACTCTGTCAAGCTTGGAGCTGTGACCACTTCCCCAGGGAGCCTCTTCCAGTGCCCAACGACCCTCCGGGTGAGGATCCTTTTCCTAATATCTAACCTAAACCTCCTCTGACACAACTTCAGGCCATTCCCTCAGGTCCTGGTGCCAGAAATGGTATCACTAGATTATCTTGCCTGACAAATTGCCTAACATGGACCACAGATTTTCATCCACGTGCTAGTGTCACTGTCCTACTAGCATCAGTCTGAATAAAACTTGTGGTAAAAAAAAAAAAAAAGTGGTTTAAGTGTAATCAACCTCTCTTAATGGTACCTTTCACCGACTAGTTATCAGAACTTTTACAGTTTCTAAATTCTTCCCCATTTGAAATTGCCATACTTTGATTTCTACCTGGTTTCTTTTTATCTGTTTATTTTTAGGGTTAAAGAGTTCTTCAGAGCTTTGTATTTTCTCTCTGCTAAGGTACTTCCACCCCCTAATCGACAGACCTATTGAATTTTTAATAAATTATTTCATGTGCTTACCAATTTATGCATTTACCTCCTGAGGTCTTAAGGTATTTGCATCTCCATAATGTTCCTTTTACATCAAACATAGCCCACTGCTGTTTGACTTATTTCATAATGAATACTTTAAGTGAATTTAATTAAAGTGTGATTTTTTTTACTCAGCCTGTTTTATCTACATTTCATGTCAAAAATTACTATTTCAGCCCCAAAATCTCAAAAAATAAGAGTATTATAAGTATTTTTATATGGTAATTTGAAAACTTTATACAGAAACTTTTTTATAATCCAATATTGTTATGGTAGTGTATGAAAGTGATTATCACAGTTTTGGTTTTTTTCTTTTATGCTTTTTTACTATATAAAATTGTAAATACTGAATTAGGGGATCACTGCTCCTTTGCTGAGTTTCTGTCAATAAAACTGTTTTCCATAGAGTAAACCACCAGCTTTTTAAAAGCTACTTTTCTGTTTCAAATTTTAGTGGTCTTCCTGATTATTTAGAAGGTCTTATTCACATTAGGAACAGTGACTTATCGCCTTTCTTCCTCTTTCTTTTCCTTGTAGTCCGATGGGGAAAATAGAGAAAAAAAAGTAACAACCAAAATAGTGATTTATTAAATGACTATTATAAATATAAATCCAGTAGCTATAAATCACATATAATCTCTGATGTCTCTGATTAAGGTGCAGAACATCCTGCCTTTTAGCTTCTAGAGGTTGAGAGAACTGTAAAAATTGAAAATGGCATCACAGTTTCCCATACTGTTCATAAGAAGGGTCAGCCTTTGGAATGGATACTAGAGAAGAAAGTACACTAAATACATGCAAGAAGCTATGAAGAAAACATTGACCATGGTGCCAGATGAGTTCTAAGTTTTATATAATATCTTTGGACTATATCCCCTTCCTGATGATTACATCAGTGAAATCCTTTGCTGGGTGTAGAAATTAATATTTATGTAGTGTTTTAGTATTTTTCCTGCTACCAGAAGTGGAATTATTCTCTCGTACTAAACACTGAAATATTAATGTGTATTCAGTAGGATCTGGCAGTTCATATTCTCCACTATAGTGCTTCTTCATGAAGAGAAACTTACAGAAATTTCTAAAACTGAGGAAAATTCCAGTTCTATTTAAAGAGACAAATTTATGGTCTCCCTAATCAAAACTGTTCTCGCAAAGTTTATCAGAATTTAAGTAAAAAAATTATTTTAAATATCTCAGTCCGTTGTAAGCAACCCATTTAAAGCAGATACATTTTGATTACTAAATGTTATGATAGAATTTAATAATTCACCTTGACAAAGATGATATGAGCCAAGACCCATGCTCTTTCTGGCTCTCCAGAGGTGTTGCAGCACTCCTGACCAACATACTTAGTCCTGCTTTCTCACGATGCCCAACAGCCTGAACAACACCAAAGGAAATACATTTTGGAATTTTTTTAATTCTAAAGCACTACTTTTCACTCCTGGGCTAATTTGTACAAATGTGAGAACACACTAATATTAGTCCTTCTACTTAAAAGGAATATTAGCCACAAAAGCTGTGTCTATACTAACAAATTAAGCATGTATGGGATTACTCGTTGACATAATAGCCAGCTGGGAAAGAACAGATCACATCCATACTATGAAACTCTTTATTCCCCTAGAACACATGCAACAGCTCATTACAAATGCTCCTTCACATATAACTCTCAAGCTATGCTAGGAAATGTTTTGGAGAGTCCATTTGGCTAGATGGTCCATTTGGCCCAAAATCTAAGGTAGTTATCATTCTAAAATAAATTAAGAATACAGATGATTGTGTTTCACCATCTGGGAATGACCTATGATAATGCTAATAAATTAAAAGATGGCAGATTTAGATCAGATATAAGGAAGAAGTTTTTTATGATAAGGGTGGTAAAACACTGGAACAGGTTGCCCATACAGACGGTAGGATGCCCCATCCCTGGAAGTATTCAAGGTCAAGTTGGATGGGGGTCTTCCAACCCAAACTATTCTACAATTCTATGATTTGCTATTACTCCTAGTTAAAACGTATTTAGAAAAATTTCAATTTAGCCAAGAATATGGAAATGAACCCACTTAAGACACAATGATTGATGACATTGTCCTGCAAACAGGCTTTACTGTCTTCCTGCGTTTATTTCTGCCCAATGACAGCAATTGTCTCTTCTGAAGTAGAAACACAGAATATTTCTATCATCTCAATTTTCCTGAAAAGAATGACAAGAACTCAGTCTCTACCATGGAAGAACAGGAACTGCAGGAGAGGGAACACTCTGCAGTAGAAAAACCTGGGTTTCTTTTCTGTATTTTCTCATTAGGTTTCCTGAGTTATCATGCTATCTATCAGTTTCTGAGAACACAAATCCTGTTAGCTTGTCCTTTTGCCATTCCACTTGTAGGCCCAATCTGGAGTGCCTAGCTGCCTGACCATGCCATGGCAGAACCCACATGCCGTGGGCCAATGTCTCCCCAGATCTATTTCCTTGTCTATTGTGGCCTGGGGTGTGAGGTGTGCTCTGGGCAGCTGCTACCAAATGACTTATCATTAACAGCCCAGCAGGAATGACCTAGAGGGTATAGAATATACAGTTTTTAGTTATACCCTCATAGTGATAAACCAGTCCCAGCCCCTGTAACTATGACAACATGTGGCAGGGGCTGTTCTTGAAGATTAGTGCAGTAAAGACCAAGTCACTTCAAAAAGCTAATGGTGGCCACAGCCTTGGAAAAATTGCCTACCTAAAATAATATGTTGATATTACATAGGGAGTAACCCTGAAAGGATGAATTCACAGTAATTTCTTGAAAGAGAATATAACAGCAAACAAATTGGGTGATTAATGTAAACAATATAGTGTGATATATAGCTATAACTGAGTAGCAAGAAGAAGGCAGACATGTTATAGTATTCTTAGAGAGCAGACCCTCTGCCTGGATGTGAGACATGGCCAGGCAGAGAGATGGGTCCAGGCCCACCAGACACACTGTCTGGGGGCAAGGACACAGAGTCTGCTAGAAAGGTAAGCAATGCTTAGAGTTAGGCTTAGAAGCAGCAGAGATAGTTTAGTTTAGGATTATGTTGTAGAATGCCGGCACACAAATAGTTAAATAAACACCTGAGAAACTTCATGAAATCCAGCCTTCTCATCGTATTTTATGCCTCTTGGACTACCGGACACAACATTCCACTCATTCTCCAAGGCAAACAGATTTGCAACAAAAGCAGAAAGTAAGGCATTAAAGAATGGAAGAAGCTTGAAGGTGATCACAAAACGCCAAAGTAACTTTTTTTCTCATTACCTCTGCTTCAGTAATATCCATGGGTCTTGTACAGATGTGTCTAGAAACACTCATTGCTAAATGGAGACTTTTATGATGCTGACATAAAAGCTGAACAAAACCTTGAGTCTCTACAGATGTTCAACACAGTAGTAGTAATGGGAAGATATTTTTCCTGGTTTTATTTGCTTTTATTTTTAGTGAAGCCATACTTAAGTCCTATAGCACTTGCTGTAGAAAACTAGAACATAATGAAGATTAATACTTCAATGTCAGAAGCTGCAATTTTATTGCAATGATTTTTCTGCTACCATTTTTTATTATTTACAGGTTTTAGTCAGCTAAAAAACTTGTTTGAAACATTTCAACACTTTATAAGCTTAACCATATTTACAGACAATGAAGGAATACTTGAGTAGAAAAGAAGAGATAAACAAAAACATAAATTATAATCTTATATCACTTAAACTGGAATTGCATCTCTGTTAATCCAGAAGAGACTGGAAAATCTACACCTTTTCCCAGACAGTTTGGAGAACTGATGATAAGAAAAAACAGTATCCTTTTATTCTTGTCTGTGTTTCCACACAAAAGTGCAAGGAAGGCATTGGCTTAGGTTTTACTGCTTCGTGGGCCTGTAATAACTTCTGCTACATGGCTGAGAAGAGAAAAAAACATCTGCGTATTGGTATACAACTACAGGGGACAGAAGGAGGCAAAAAGAAAAATGGTTAAAATTGTGAATGAATGAGAAGAGCATCAACAAGGCAAAAGAAGAAATGAAAATAAGAAGGACCTATATGGCATACATTTTTTAAATTTCTATTCAAGGAGTATAATAAAAATCTTTGGATAAGGTCATAAGGAGTTATCATCCTGGCTCTAACACGCTTACTTCTCTGACAAAGAAGAGCTGACTTAATGCTTACTGCATTATGCCCAAGGCCTGAAGCAATTGGAGGTTAACAGAGGAAGTGAGATTTTTCAACTCTCTCAAAGCCTGACTGTGCTGTAAGACGATTGTTTGTATACACCCTCAGTGCACTGTCTCCAAAGAGTGAACAACTTTTCCTGATCCTTATCTTTCTACATGACCACTTCTAAGGAGTCAATATTTGCACAGATTGGTAGTTAAAGGACATACCACAGTGATGGAATGCTTTGCATTTGGTATGTTTTACTCCCTGAAGAAGACTCTAGACCTCACATCCAACATAGCAGCAAGAGAAAGCCATTCTCTTTTCTGTTCAGATTGCTAGAAAAGGGTTTTTTTTCAGGCTACAAACTTGGTTTATTTTCTTTTTTTTTAAGTCCCAGATGCAAAAAGTTTATGAATTTTATTGAGCCATTACATCTGTAATCTGCCTCCCTAAGGAAAACATAGTGCACCTATGAGACCTACAAAACCTAGGAAATGTACTATTTATGTCAGTAAAAGGTCTTCCCAAAGGGAAACACTTTTTCAAAAATAACATTTTTTCATACTTCTTTTTGATACTAATCTGCATCTGCCTAGATAAACCTGCAGAAAAGTCCAAAGTATGTTTTACACAGTTTTGACCCCAAACCCCCAAACCAAACATACACAGGAAAGCGCTTCAGGTTAATGGAAAAAGACAATTTCTTTTCATCTCTTTTTCTTCTCATTTGAAAAATTCCATGCATCTCTTTGTCATACAATAATGGTCTTATTCAATCTTCTACTCAGAGTTTTAACTTTCTAAACATATTTCACTGCCTTTTTCCATTTGATACTGTTAAGGCAAACTGAAGAAATTAGAACAAATAAGACAAAAGTTTTCAGAATTATCCATATATTTTAAAGATTGCTCTCAGGCCTAGTGAAATCTTACATTTCAGTCACTATTAGTTGCAACATATTTGAAAACAATCAAATTGATCACTGTTTCTTTAGGACCTTGGTTAGAAAAAGAAATGTTACAACTGTAAAATGTGACATTAAAGTGAAGCTATAAACCCCATATAGCGTTATGGAGAAATAAAGAAGTGTCCTAGTCAAAATCAGTTTGTCTATAATTTTGCCATGCCTTCTAGTTTGGTTCTGTATCTGCTGACACCAGGATTTCTCATATCTGACTTTAAGGGGAAAAAAATAGATCTCTTTCTGCATGGTGGTCAGTGTTACACTCTGGTTTGACAACTGCTCTGTCAAAATGGTAATTTATTTTATACTTTCTCATCATACCTTGAGAATTTTGCACATTATCTCATAAACTGAAAATGTTTTCTCAGCTCGAGTCCAATCCCAGGTTGTGACCTTTGGAAAACAAAACAAAACAAAACACAAAATAAACAGAAAAAGAAATTAAGCTATTTTTATTTATTTCACAAAGTAAGTTTATTAACAAAAATAAAAATATATCCCTAAACTATTTACATCCAGTATAACATATACAGAAAGACCAAGCACTGCCTTGGAGTAATAACTACCAGGGACCAGACTGTTCCATCCAGGAAATGCTTAGGAGACATCCTCCTGGTACTTACAGTGCAGTGCCTTTGCATGCAGCCTTCTCTATGCTGAATGACGATGCTTCCCCAGGGAAATGGCAGGGGTTTCATTGAGATCCTGAGAGGATACAGCCCTCGAATTCATCTCACAAAGTCAGAGCTCTGACTAGAAGAAGGCATGTTTTTTACCACTTTCCTCTGTGTAACTGCATGCCACTATTTGCTCCCAATCACGTACACTGTTTGCAAATCCATAAGACCAGTCTCCAACCAGTGTCCCAGACACTTACCTCACATGACTTGAAAGCCAGGGGGGAAAAAAAACCATGTAAAAAGAGGCAACTATACATTTACTTTTTTTCTTACCAAGATCTACTCCTAAATTCTAACAAACTAGGATTTGAAGAATAGTCTATTTTTCCTCTTTGTTTTGGGATTTGAAAATTGTTTTTAATGGTATTATTTTAAAGCAATTATTTTACACAAAAAACGCATAGATAAAAGAATTAAATAAAATCATGCAACGGTAAGTGTTAAGACTTAAACAGAAAGAGATAGATGAATATATTCAGCAAAGGAAGAGTCAAGGCAAAATTACAACAGTTTATAAGAAACTTTCCAAAGAAACTGCAAGAATAAAACAGGAGAATATTCATAGATTCAAAACAGAGAAGGCACAAAATACCCGAGGTTATATATGAATAATATTGAAGTTATATATGAAAGAAAAATAATCTTAATGGAAAGACATTTTTAACAGTGGTCCAGCTCTAAAGGAAGACAGTTGTATCATTAAATTTGTTAGGCATGATGAAGAGTTGATGAAAACATAAGTCATTAGTTCTACAAGATTCAAGATAATCTTCTTTGAAAAATGTATCATAAAATAGTGTTCACAGCCCAGGAAGGAAAATATTATATGACACCAATTGATATCTTATCCAAAGAGAATATAATCATTAATAAATATAACATGTCTGAGAAACACCTGTGGGTTTGCATGCCTGGGTATAAACTTTCCTGATCCAAATTATTTTGTTGTTATAGGTCCTCTTCTATTAGAGTTTCATTTATTTGTAGTCATCCTCAAATGCAGTTTTCACTATCTTACTGAAGTATGAGTATTAAACCATAAAGCTACTCTTTCTGCTATGGACAAAAAGATAAATTTCTCACCATAAACTGAGCAATGGGAACAGGAATCTTGCTACAGCCCCACTGAGCCCAAAACACCAGCCACATCAGCTGAAGTCATATTGTCCCATCAGGAAAAGTAGTTACTATTGCTGCTGAAACACAAAGCCATTTGGAGCTATGTTTTAAAACTTACTACAGGCTACATACTTTGGGAGGAAATATAACAGCTCCCTCTTCTCAACTAGTATCCTGCTTTTGTTTGTATCTGTAAAGAGACTTCTTTTAAGGTCAAGCCAAAACCCTTTTAACAAAACAATATGTGCAAAGTAAAAGCAATTGTAGGATTAAGACACCAGTAGAAATTACTTCACCTGTTCACTTTTAATATTTCAATTTAAAAGCTTGAGTAGCAAAAGAAAAGGTGTTAGTGGCTCTTTCTCAAGAAAGCCCATCCTGCCTGAGATTTCCAATTATAAACTGTAAGAAATTGAAACTCACCGGACTTGAAATAATTAATAATTCTAAAGGAGGAAATGTATCAGGAAATAACAGAAAAAATAATTTTAAAAAGTAATTTTATTTAAAGCTTTTAAAAACATTCAGAAATTTAGAAACATTCAGATTGCTCATTTAT
>WEIV01030240.1:20547-32467 GCA_013390005.1 Calyptomena viridis
TACTATTCATCAGAATGACAGAATACAGTCATTCATCCTGTGCAGGTGTATTGATATTTCACAGTTGATTGACTTTCAGATTGATTTTCCAGAAAATCTGCTGTATCGAAGTTTTATTAACATAAAAGCATTTCTCCTTCAGACTCAATACCTACTATTCAACATACAGAAGAACTGTTAAGCAAAAGCTGTATGATTTTAATTAGGAATGCTTATAAAGTTGTTTGAGTGCATGTGCATATTCACATTTGCAGATTAAAATAGCACAGGCTAGCTTCTGGAAAACAAGGCAAAACTGAACAAATACTTGCTAACTATTTTAATAGATAACTATGATAACTTATATGTTCCTAAAGTGGTCTCAGTTTATCTAAACATATTGAACTTAAATAAAATATTGCAGTTTTTACACAATAAAGATGAGAAACTGTTGAAAATTTCCACTTCTAAGATAAAATAGATGAATTTTTTGTGACATTTAAGTTATTGGTAAACATTCTGACTTATAAAAAATCTTTGACTATGAAAAAATGAAAGAAAATTATTTACTGGAAAGGGATCTTAACTTTCCAAATTAATAATTCATGTGTATACCTGAACTGAAATAGTGATGAATATATTTGACTTGTGAGTTTTGGATCGTATCTCAGTTTTGCTGCATATGCGGTCTTGGCAAATATGGAATATCATGAGATTACAGAATTCCAGAAATTTCATTTCTGAAAATCAATGTTTAGAACTACAGACATATGATTAATGGAAATAAATGTTAATCACCAACAGTGCACAGCATGCTCCTTTATAAATTCAAAAATCTGGTTAGTTTTCTAATCTTAGCAAGTTTTTTTGAATCTCTATAAAACTGACTGTTATCAACAAAGGTGGCAGCGGTGGTGAAAACAGATTTTATTTATGGTACCATTCCACTTGAAAGATAATTTTTGAAGTCTTGGTTCTAATGTACCTGAAGCAGCTCATTCTTCAAAATCAAATGGGGACACAAATTAGTTAACTTAGTGGCTGCTGGTTCAGTAACAAAGATTCAATGAGTCATTATAGTTTATGAGTTAAATCATGAGCAGTTTAAAAAAAAATCTATATATTGAAATGATGAATGATACAGGACAATTTCTTCACTCAAAAATCCATCCTCTTGTAATTTAATATTATTTAAATCACACAGACATCCTAATCAAACGAGATAAATTGTCATTTCTTATATCAGTCCAATATATGCTAAAAGTTATTAAACAGCCTTGACTTTCAGAGAGACTTTTTCAGAGCTTTTACACAGATCTTATTATATTTTAGGAAGAGTGGTAAGATAAAAATACAAGAAAATTTCCCCAAAATTAAATGTAAAATGTATGTGACATTATAGAAGTAAAGGATTAAAAGATCAGAACAGAGGCACTACCAGCTTTTTATCTTGGAAGTGATACTCATATAGACATTATGTGAAACCATGCTGCAGGGCAACAGGATGAACATGGAGTCAGAAGACAAATGAATATGTCAGACAACACAGAGGGAAAACAATGAGGGATGAGAAACTCAGATAATGCTCTCTCCCCTGGTTTTAATATAATTTTCTTTGTACATTTTAAAATCTATAGTCTAAAAATTCATTACAGTCAAGTGTTAGCAGAAAAACAATAAAAAACATGTTAGAAATGTGTGAAAAAAATGGAACAAAAAGAGATCATAATGCAATCATTCACAAAATGAGTTCTGTATAAAAAAGGCTTAAGAATTTTATGTTGAGTAAGAAATTTTTTAAGTCAGCAGAAGAAGAAATCACATACAATTCGGAATGAATGCTAGAAAAATTTTGCTTAATCCTAAATGCAGTCAAAATGTCTCCTATTTTTCAGTTTTCTGAAAAGCCTAGTAATTTTTCCATAATTTTTTTTTACTTCCTGTGAATTATTTCTGTCTTCCTCATCAAAAAAATTCCACTAAAACAAGGTGGTCTACATATGAAAAATAATCTAAAAAAACCAGAAGATAGTTGGCAACGAAAGTCTATTTTACATAGCTTTCAGATTAGATTTAAAATAATTTAAAATTACATTTCTTTCAGTATGTTTTGTGAGAAATAAATGTCATTAATGGTCAGTATTTTCCAGAAAATTATACCATGCAATTCAAATAGCAAGGCAATGGCTTTCACTCTATATGACTTTTATTTCTGAACTTCAAAATTCAGAAGTGAACTATTTTTGGTTTGAATAATGGATGGACAGGTCCTGGGCAATCCACTCTAGGTGATTGTGCCTGAACAGGGGGATTAGACAAGATGACATCAAGAGATTCCTTATGAAACTTTTTGTGATTTTGTGAAAGAAAACAAATTATGAACGTATAAAATCAGCAAATGGTTGCTTGCAAAGTAGTTTCCCCTTTCAGTTCTCCTCTGTGATATCACCTCTTTTCTACCCTATATGCTTTAGAGCTAACACTGGCAAAGATAATCTTCGTATTTTTGAACCACCTAACTATTAATAGATTATTCAATCTAAGATTGCACATGTATTATATCTCATATAGCCTAATTTCCTTCTGAGTAAGAACTCACATTGTCATCTTGCTACCAGACCAAGGCTGAGTATAGGTTTTTCCATTTGGCTTTGTCCTGTTCTACTTTTTAAATGATTATACAAAAAATAAAGAAATGTTCTGAGCTGTCTGAGTATATAGTACCAAAGAAAGCGGAAAACACTTCTTATTTATGGAAGGTGGTATTTTCCTTACACTCCAGATAACTGAAAACTGCTGTCAAAGACTGAAAACAGAGTATATTTGCTTTCTTAGCAGATATCACAATCAGAGAAAAGACAGACATTTAGGGTAACAAAACTTGGACCTCTGTAGAGATTTCGTTAGAGATCTGTCCAATATTAACAGTGTTGCTTGAAAAAACTGCATGACAGTTTACATTACATCAAATACAACCATGAGAAAACTTAGCACCTTCCTAGTGAGATCTACCAGATCTTGCTAGAAATAAGAACTGTATTGACTGCTTCATGCCTTCACTCCCTTCATAGATTTGAAAAATGATGTCTACATGTGGATACAGGATAGCTTTCTGGACAGGTAAGGATCTATACTTTGCTTTTCCAGGTTCCTAACAATCTTCTTGTTATAATTTACTAATCCAGACCAACATTTTGTCTCATGCATTTGATTTTTCATCGAGTGTTACATATTAACAGTCACAGTTTATTTCAAAGCACTCATTTTACTTATTTAAGACTTCTAAGTATCTCCCCCACTTAATAAATTCTTCTAACGATGAAGTCAATTTGAGCATCAGTTGGGCAACTGTGTGCCTTTGTCAAAATGTCAACCCTAGAAGTTAAGGATTTTTTTTGCCTCTCTTAAATTATTGAAGTCAACGAATGATTACATATGTTTAGAATTCATTCCAGTTTGAATTTTTTAATTTTAATAGAGGTGATTAGCATTCAGAAAGTACAGACTTCTTCCAAGAAAGACCTTCAGCAGCTGTTATTACAAAGATGCATTCAATATCAATCAATATCATTTGGGGACAGGGTGTGTGAAATTATGAGTAGGAATCAGTACAAAATTAGTTTACTCTAGTCCTGTCTTTCAGGATATTGACTGAGTAATTAAAAAAAATAAAGTAGCTAGTCACATATGGTAAACTCCCTGAAATGCACAAGGGATGTGTGCACTTTACACAGCATTGAGTTAAGCATTTTTCTGCTAAACAGGTATGAGAACTAGATGATGAAAAAAATATCTTGTGTGATATCTAGAGCAATCTGCCTTCCTCAGTTGACTGAGACCTCCTCCTTCTTGTAGACTCCTCTTGTTTACCTGCCACATAACTCACCTTCAGAGCAATTTAGCATATCCCTGAGCAGGTTCATTTGGTTGCCATGTTTATCACTGAGAGACTCAGTCCTGCTGACATCAGAGGGATTTTACAGCCGCCGTGAGAAGCTTCAGATTTTCTCTCAACAGAGTAACTGTCAGCAAACTCTCTGAAAATGTGAAGTTCTCACACACTTTCTGACTAAAAAAATTACTATATATCACATTGTCATCATTGTAATTCTTGTACTCTTGTACAACTGTAACCAGTAGGACTCTGCTTTTTTTCCTGGAAAAAAAAAATCTTTTATGTATAGGCATATTGGAATTCCTGTCTGTTCATTTTTCACCTACAGAATTTAGGAACAGGCACAAGGAAGGCTGTAAATTTTAATCCAGGATGAAATTTCCAGGGGGGTGGGGTGTGATGGTTTAAAATAGATAACTGCAATACAGAAAGCTCAGCACTCAGGTGACAAGAAAGTAAACATCATTTATTCTAAAGCCTAGTAGCATGACTGGGTTTAGGATTTATCTTTTGATAAATGCCTTTTTTTTCCCCCACTTCTAAATATACACATTATATATTTTTCAGGCTCTAAAATATAAACGAGTTAAACAAAAAATATTTCAGATAATCAAGCTGGAGGGCATGACCTCTCCTTTTTAATGAACAACATGTCACATTCTTCTTTATCACCTCAGGTTAGACTACCAAAATATGTTGAGTGAAGAAAAAGATCGGAATATCACAAGTCACTAGACAGTGTCTTTCAGACTTTTGATGGTGCCACCAAGCAAAGAATTGACATATTTATCTTTCTTAAGTACCAGGGTGAGTGAAATATTTACAGAAACATTTATTACCATTCTTCTCAGCCTGGGAGTGTCTTGAAATTAGATTTCAATGACCAGTTTTGGATGTTTGTTTTTTTTTTCATTTTCTGTTTCTCTGAAAAGGACTGGTAAGCAGAACTTGGACTGGACTGGTGCAATTCAGGCTATCCGGCTGTCTCTGTGAGATCATACCGCTCATGCATATGTTTTGCTGACATCCTGAGCTTACTGAATTCAATCCAAAGGAGATGGTAACAATAAGCAAGGAAGAATCCTAAATGACTGAGTATACAGACAATACAGATGATGAGTAATAGGTCAGACTTGTTTGAAATGAATTTTAGTAATAAATTTTTTGAGTTTGCATAACGTTAGAATTATATTTCCATAGAAGTAGATGTTTACGCTTCAAAGTGCTCAAAAAGTCAGAATAAAACTGCCAAAAATCAGTGTATACTTGAAATTGTCTTTAAAGTCTTCTGTGTTGCTGCTTGCATAGCAAAATAAACATATGTAAGAGAAATTCCTTTTCTAGTATCAATGAATTCACAAGATCTGACTTAGCAATATTTTTATACTTTCATGAGATTGAAGCTTGAAATTTTCACAAAATTAGTAGTTCATATAAGTACACAAAAGCTTGTTTAGACATAAAATCTTATATTTAAATACTGTATGAAACCAATATCAAAATTAAATTGAATAATGTTATTCATGGCTACCTGTTTTACTTTACATTTTCCTTCATTTAAATGGCAATACTAACAATCAGATGAAAGTAGCTATTAATGCTTGAAAAATTTCTTTTGCTATTTCTATTAAAGAACAATTATTTTCATTTCTATTTGATCATCAAAAAAAAAAGACTTCTGCAAGCTCAAAGTGTTCTTAAGACTTTCTCAGGGCTCTCAGAGAACACAATTACTACTTATATGCTTACAGAATAATAAACATAAATAGATGCTTCAAAAATATTTGAATAAATTTAACTAGCATTACATTGCATTTCAGTAATTCAATAATTCTTTTAAAAAACTCAGTGCATTTAACTGAAAAAGTCATCAAAATGTGAAATTTTATTTTCAAAAGTACAATCCATTTTCTGCATAAATCCACTAGCTTTCAAGTTTCACAATCCATGTTCAGCTAATGAATTATTTTGAATTAGGAGAGTGGGAAGTGGAACTGAAAAAGTAGGAGTAATGATGTGTTTTATTTCTGCCTTACCAGCAAGATGATTTTGCTGTGAGAGAGAAGATCTAGGAAAGATCAACTGGTGGTTAGGTAACCTTTTTACTATAATGGAAAAATAATTATACAAGTTCAAGGAAAGTCACTAATTTCTAAGAACTCATAGGGTGTCATAGTTACAGGGGCTGGGACTGGTTTATCACTATGAGGGTATAACCAAAACCTGTATATTCTATTCCCTCTATGTCATTCTGATGAGCTATTAATGATAAATCATTTGGTAACAGCTGCCCAGAGCACAGTTCACACCCCAGGCCACAACAGATAATGAAAGAGATCGGGGAGACATTAACACCTCCACACNCAAAGCAGTTTTGTTATCTTGTGTCATCACGTGTATTGTGATCTTTTTAGTAAAATTGTAGGTTTGACTTGTGGTCTCTCCAAATTGGGTTCATTTCTCCCAGCGGTTTACTTTCAAACCAATACACATGGGAAGGCCTGCACTATTACAACAAACTAAACCACCATTTTAACCCAAAGTTCATATTAACAGAAATGCACATAATGAAGCAGACTAGAGCCAGTGCAAAACTAATAATATCATAGAATCCTTCAATGATTAATGACTGCTGCAATTAGAAACATGATGGCAAGTGACACATGACACTGTTGGGTATGGTGTAGTGAGTATTTACAACTGTTAATGTGGACAGATGTCTCTTCAAAGTAAACTTAGTTATCAAAGTTTCTCATTTAACTTCCTGGTGATCAGTATCTGCAGCAACTGCCAACCAGTGTATAGAAGCAAAGTTAGCAAAGAGAAGGGAAAAAATTAAGAAGTCTATCTACTGGTGAATTAGTCAGAAATAACTGAAGGCCGCACAGATCTTCAGCAGAACATGAAAACTTACAGACGACAAATTTTGATGCATCTGCATGTCTTTGGAGAATCAACATTACCACTGTCAGTTACTAACGGAGAAACAAGCAAGAGTGGCATAAAATTTTAATCAAATCAATAAAGAATATTCCTGAAGGTAATTTTATAATTTATTAGCTATAGCAAATAATCTTTTGGCTAACGATTTCACAGTTTTTGAGATTATTAAGCAATAGGTCTAATTAAGCTTAATTTCTAAACAGAAAACAATAAATATTCTGTTTGATCTATAAAAAATGAACAATGCAGTAAAACTTTAGTTTATATTTCAATTCCAATCATATCATGTAATAAGAAATTGTAAATTAAACCATAAATTTAACATATATAGATAATATTAAGATTCCCTTTTATATCAGAAATATCAGACAACACTCACCCATTAATCTTTCTGTAAGTCAAAATGTATTTCAAAGACATGTTTAAAGAAATGAAGATTACTTTTGAAAAAATAACAGTTGAATGGATAAAATCTGCAGTATTTAAACAAATTGGTTCCAAAGAACTTCTACTACAGCTGAATAGAGATAAAATTATGGGTCATTGCTTTTTTCTTTCAAGAGAGATGTTGTGAAATCTCCATTGTTAAAGACAGTCAGAAGTTGACTGAGAAACTTGATTTATGTAGGCCATTCTCTGGTCAGGATTTTGATCAGATGAATACATCCAATATAAATTATTCTGTGAGCATTTGATCTTAAAGCGGTCATATCTGTCTTGTAATCTGTTTTAAAGTAGTTCTGACTTATTGCTCTTAACAAAACGGCTTTAGCATTGCTTTTATTACATTTCCACATTATGTTTTGGTGGACACACAGCACTACATACCAAATGTAGTAGTTCACATTTCATAATCCATTTGTAGCTGCCCAGGGTTTTCTAAATGCGCTCATTTTTATCTACTCTAATTTTCAGAGGGACAGTGTATCAAGTCTTTCACTGCAAATTTCATCCTTAAAATACACTCTGGAAAGGAATTTTTAGTACAGTGCTTGCAGGTAAGGTACCCTTGAGATTGAAAATGTTGCTCATAAGCAGTAATTGGGAAACGAAAGATGTATCCTCTCACCCCTTCTCAGTTGTTATTGGGGGGAGAAAAGGTTATGATTCATGAAGGATCCTGATATTCCATAGAGATTGAATAAGAAGGGAAAGAGATGAGAATTCAGATGAAATAAGAATAACAAAAGTAACGATATTTAACTTGCATTCTAAAAATCTTCTTTAATTACTGAGAAAAAAAGGAGAAGTGGGACTACTTTGAAACCATTTTAAACAGTTTTCAAGCAGTGGTATCCAAATACAACTGTCTTGAGAAAGAGAACCAGAATGCAGTCCCATTCTGAAAGAAAGATAACACAGTAGAGGAAAATACTGCTAAAATACCTCCTTCAGACAATAACAAAAACCTTAGGCTACGATTAGATGAAGGATATTCACTATGTCCTACATAATATTATTTTCATGCTTCTTTTCATAACTTACTTTTTAACAAGATAATTTTTTTTCTCTGTTAGAATAAAGCCTGTTTTATTTTTCCTGGTTTTCACATTGAACCTAGGCTGTCCTGAAGGTTCTATTGCTAGTCATATGCCGACAGCCTGCGGCAGGGAGTTAGTAGTATAGTTCATAATATTTATTGAATTCATGTTGCATTTAATTATTTTTTGACAGTGGGTGATGCCTGTCAACAGTTGACTTGGCTCTAGGATCTCAGTATTTCCATGGATTTTGCAATTTTGCTGGAAAATCCCAGTCTTTAAAAAGTACCAGGTAACACCTATTTTGCAATATCAGAGCTTTCTTCCACTCGGGCAATTTTTTTTTAACACAAAGTCTCCCACTATTATGAACAATGGAGGAGTACAACCCATAAAATTGAGTCCTGAATGAAGCTCAGATTTCACTGTAAGATGCTGAGTCTCTGTATCCACTGAGTTCTATAAAGAGACAGGCAGGCTCCTCCACCCACAGAGAAGATAACGTAAAAAATCCTCTGTGAGTGCCATCTGTCGGACTGAAGAAGAGATCCTGATGCAAAAATTCAAGGCCCTGTGAAGAGCAGACAGTGACTTACAGTAACGTTATTTAACAATTGATGGATGTAGACTCATAATTCTTACTTAGACAGAAGTCACTCTAGTCAGAGAGAGCACTTTTTCTTTGAAGCTTTTCTGAATAGTCTCAGAGGTCTGGATGCTATTTGCATAATAGGATCAAATCCTCTTCTCTCCCACTGTCTGGGTTTGGTTTTGAACTGCAGCCCACTTCAGCAGGAGGGAAGGAGAGCCTGTTAAATTATCCCACCTACTGCCATCAGGGTGTGCTCGTGGGAGCAATAGGCTGGAGTGATGAGTGACTATTGCTTCCACTAAGCAAGTACCATAAACAAGCTGTTAAAAAAATAATGGGAAGCAGCAGGACTTCTGGATGTATATTTGAAGAAGGCAGCTAGAAACTGCACAGTACTGTATCTTGATCCTGCTGGTCTTTGGGCTTAGTCTGAGCGTGTCAGTTGGTTCGAGTGACTCTAGTCACTCAGCACTCACACACTACCAGAATCATCAGTTTTAGAGAAAGAAGCCAGATGTCTGTCTGGACCCTGGTCAGAAGTTCCCAGACACAACATTGCCTATCTTCTGCTTCAGGCCCTTTCAACTCTTCAGATGTGCACAATTTTCCAGAATCATTCTTCATAAGCAAAGATAAACTTATTTTTTTATCTTAAACCCAGCATTGTTGAGAGATATTTCAATAAGGAAAATGTTTCTTACTAACTAAGTAACTAACAAAATTTTTTAGTTGTCAGCTCCTGAGAAATTTTTCTACTTGATGCCACTAAATCTTTATTTGCTGTGTTTATATGATGAACTTCATAAGTTTTGCTTCCCAAAATAGTCGTATTGAAAGCAAATATTCTCTAATATGCTAAACATATAACAGATATTTCTCACTAAACAGTGTCTCCTTGCCAGGAAATACAATTCTTCGAAAAGACAAAAAATCATGTTATTTTATATATAAACATATATGTTTATATTTTATATATAAACATAGGGGATGTTTCTGCATTTGCAATTAACTACATTTTTAACATTTCTCATCAATTTTATTGTCAGTTTTCCTTCATACATTTTCAGTGATTACCACTTCTTAATGTTTTTTTTTCCTTCTTCGTTCATAAACTACCTATGAACAGTCAATTGCTTTTTTCTATTTTAAACATTAACTGTTTTCTAAAATTCATATCACAGCTCTATCACTGGTACCATGGACTATTACTGTGATGAAAGAGAAAAGGTAAGTGACAAACTATGGTCAACAGAGTGCGGTTTAGCCACTGCTCTTAGAAATTGAAGACATTAAATATTTTCCCTTTTCACAGAATGTGATATGAAGCACCAATCATCTGCACAGATGTAAAAAAGTGAATGAGAAATTAAATGTTTGTTGACCTCTCCTCTCAAAGTAAACTGTAATTAAAAATATATTATTTAAGCCTTTTGAGTCTCATGTGGTCTTTCAATGGAAGATCTATAGTTAAAGTACATGCTCCATTGATTCCAATTAATTTATTTAGATGGCACAATTCTCCAAGGAATAATGTGTGTATAGGCTTACCAAATACTTTCATTAAAATATACTAAAATTAATGCCATTCTTGGAAACTTTTACACTTACTTGATACAATTACAGAGACATTGCAATAAAGCATAGCTATGTTGTTATTTCTAGTCTCAGCCTCCAATGAAAATCCCAAAATATCCAGACAGAACAAATTCATATCTGGTAAGCTACAGATATTAATAATTCCTTATTTAAGTTAGAGGGAAAAAAAGTTTCCCTTATACTTAATGTTTCTAATTATAACTATAAAAAAAGAGGTGACCTATATATTTTCTGGATATGATGACTGTTTATTGCCTTTTTACATATGCCATTTCTTGGGTAAATGTCAAAATATCAGACCCAAATATGTTTAGACACTTAAAGTGGGATTTAATCATATCGCACATAGAAATAGAACACAAGGATATAATGACACCATAAAAGCAATGCCTTTGATTGCTATTTAAATTCAGTGGTTTCTCCCTCTCTAACATCATCATAGATACAGAGTTATGCTTCTGAGAAGAATTGTATTTGTCCACGTCATACTGTTATGACAAATCAAGAAACAATTATTCCCCTGATTAAATCTGCTGGGGTGTTGGGGTGTTCTGATTTGGAACAGCTCAGGATGTACACAGGCAGAAGCAGTTTTATTCATGTTAAGACCACACTGTTGCAAAAGTAGCAGCTAAAGGGAAAGCCCTTTTTATAGCAACCTAACAATTACAGCAGGCACAAAGTCAGTGTGCCAAACCTGTATCTTTCATCTAACCTAACCCCCAAGCTAAAAGCTGAGGTATACCACTCCTGTTGAAACTATTATACCATACAGAAAGACACACAAGACCTGTGGAATCAGAGCCTGATTTCACACCCAAGGTGAAGGATCTGGTAAGAACACCTTAATCTCAAAAGCAGTAGATCAATCTAGATGTCCACTTAACAGTCAAATACATTTAAGCCATGACTGTCCAAAAAAATAGGTATAAATATACTACTTTTTATTATACATTTATTTATTTAAATATTTGTCTGTTTACTAATTTAGAGCAGTAACATACAATAACTAGTAACTCTTCTTTCAGAACCCAAAATTAGTTAATATTTGTTTATCTATTTATCAATTTGGCATTATAGCATCTAGCTGTGGGACATGTATGTTTATTTCACTCACTCTGAAAGGTCTACAATAGGACAAGGCATTGAGAATCCCCTCATTCATCTGTTCTAGTTAAAACTTTAGAGGAGAACACAGTATATTCATGCCTGTATTGATTAAAATCTGAACACAGAGCTAATACAGATGTGGTCACTAGATTTGGTCAGGCACAACTACCCTTACTGAAAGCAATTTTCAGAGAGAGGTAATAATGCAGAAGAGAAAAAAAAAAGCTAATACTTGTTATACTAACAAGTTAGTACTAGAAAAAAAACCAAGAAAATAGATGAAGAAAATATGTAAATTAGGATGTAATCTATACTTGAGGCACA
>WEIV01030241.1:0-11467 GCA_013390005.1 Calyptomena viridis
AACAAACAAGTAAACAAAAAAAGTCATGTTATTTTTCTGACATTCACTTGAATCATTTGGAAGTATAAAAATGACCCAGTAACAGCTTATTTTTATATTTACCAAAACCTCTCTGTGGCCATTTGTTAGGCTTTCAATGCCTTATTCAAGTGCTGGAAGGACCTGATAAGGACACAAAACTCTATCATCAGGTGAAATTGTTGCAAAGAATCACCCTGATTTTGAACAAATCTTCATTTTATGAGACCGTGGAATAAGAGAACAGGTGAGTTGCATAAGAAGCAGCTCCACTCTAGCTGACTGCTGTCACTATTTTAGATATGCAGGCTGCTGCTTCTCCTGAAGGCAAAGCTACTGTCTCCTCTTCCTTTGCGGCTCTAGTTAGATATCCAAAAGAAGCAGATGGGTGAATATGGTTCCATCTGCTTTTTTCTGTCATAAACTGAAAAAGATGTTTGGATTTTAGCATAAGACTCGTGACATTAAGTCAAGAATAAGTAAAACTAGTAAAATTGCATTTTACTTTTACAATTCATTTTTTCTTTCTAGAAAGTTTTCTATGTACCTCTAAATGTATTGAGAAGTTTTAATTAGGTAACAAAAGTTTTGAGTTTATTAAACAGACTTGGTATGGTATGAGTTGCTACTTACAGCTGTTATGTTTTGAAGTTGGCAGCAATGATATCATACACTTTGTTCCTACAAAACCCACACAAATTATGATTTAAATATTTATGTAAATTTGAGAAAAAGATATATTTACTATAAAAGTTTAAAATTAAGAAAGTCAACAAGTAAACTTCATATTTTTTCTTCTCTCTAAAGAACTGGCTATGGCAAAAATATCTGATCATTTTGCATAGATATTGAAAATTAAGTATCACATACTATTACGGTATTTTAGCTCTTTTGCTTCTCTGTACTTTCCAAGCAACCGATTCCAAAGTGCTGAATCCCTAGTGATGTCTCACTAAAGGACTTGGACTTTCGGTCAACCATTTATGCAAAAGCACCATGCAAACACATGGCTCTGAGTTAGGTCTTCTCACTCTTAATTGTAGACAAAGGAACTAAGTAAGTAAATTGGTATTTAAAAAATACAAATCCACAAAATTGTCAGGATGAACAGGAACTGATTTCNGGACGGCTGATCCAAACTAGCCAAAGGGATGTTCTATGTCATAATATGTCATACTCTGTATATAAACTGAGACGAAAGCTGTCTGGGGTCCACTGCTCAGGACCTGGCTGGGCACTGGTCAGCAGGTGATAAAGTTATTGCACTGTGCATCACTTGTTTTGTATATTACATCCAACCCTTATTCTATACCATTCACATAATATATTTTTAAATATATCCCAAATCGCCACACTCTTTCCTGTTTTTTATATATGTGTGTGTGTATATATATATATACACACAGATATTATTCCCTTAGACTATGGGCCATCTCTTTAAAGTGTTGACTTCATTTAGTCCATGACGTTGGGCTCCATCTGCCATAGTAGTCCTTCAGGTTAGGAGAGATGATGTGTGGTATTGGGTTGCTGTGTGCTGAAGCTAGTTCTGTTTCCACCACTAGTGCACTTGTCTGGTTATATCGCCATAGTTGCTCTGTGCTCTCTCTACAGTATCACAGTAAAAAATCCCCCAGGTTAAAAAAGAACAAATTTTGATGAAACCATTTGAAAATGCTCAGATAGCTCAGTCTAGCAGAGGACATTTAATTTCAGGGTCATGAGTTCATGCCCCATGTTGGGTGGCAAAGAGGGCTGTCGTGATTTAATCTATCTGGCAGCTAAACTCTGCACAGCCATTTGTTCACTCTGCCCTCCACCAGTGGGAGAGGGGAGAGGACTGGGAAAAAAAATTTGGTTGAGATAAAGATAATTTACCAGAATGGAAAATGAAGGATTAATAATAATAACAATAACAACAACAATAGTAATGTCATTGTTAAATTATAATATACAAAACAAGGGATATACAATGCAATTTTTCACTACCTTGTGGGGATCTGGCCTAGTGCATTAGACTAAGCTGTGGGAATTGCACAGTAAAAGATACAGAAAATTAACAGTGTATCAAAGAAGCAGCAGAGACAAGGCCAACAGATGGATGATGGCTTGAGTGCACCTCATTGGTTGGACAAAGGTACACCAGAGAAGCGCCTGATGTGTATCCTGCCAAGATGATTCGACTATGAACTGGAAATCCCTGAATGAAGCAATGTTAGAAGAATAGCTTTACTATGCACTAGTCAGCCATAGAGGTATAAAAAGTATGGTATGTAATCATACAGTCTCTCTCTCTGCACCGCAATAAACTGTCTTGTTTTGCACCACATTGGGAGTCTGTGTCAGATTCATTTGCTACGCTACCTGGTGACTGATATCCAGACAGTTCTCAAACAGCAGCCTCCAGAGAGCTCTCCCCCTAGTTAAGTACTGAGCATGATGCTATATATTATGGGATATCCCTTTGGTCAGCTGGGGTCAGTTTTCCTGGCTATGTCTCCTCACAACCTCTTGTGCTCCTAAGCCTCCTTGCTGGCAGAGCAGTATGAGAGTCTGAAGAATCCTTGACCACTGCTTGGCAACAACTAAAACATCAGTGTACTATCAACGGTATTCACAATCTAAATCCAAAACACAGCACTGTACTGTTAATGGGAAAAAAAGTTACCTATCCCAGCTTGACAAGGATAAAACTAAAAGAAGAATGTCACATACTTTTTTCACACTGTGTAAATAAAGAAGCTCAAACTGACTACATGAAAGCCAGCTTTGGAAATAGAAATAGTAGCAGAATAGAGCACAGCTTTAACATAGCAGGATGACCTGGAAGAATGCAAGGCTGGAACATGAGAGCCAGTTCAGGTGCACATTTATACTCAGACTCCTTTTCCATATGTATTTGCATCTGAACCCTTGCAAAGAACTAGAACCCTAAAAACTTTGTTATAAGCAGCCATAGTTCCCTTATTCCCTGAAAAAAACTAAACAAAAAACCAACCAACCAACCAAAAAAACCAACCAAACAAAAACCCAACCCAAAAGTCAGGACACTAGACTCAGGGCAGGTTATGTAAAATGAAAGGGACTCCCATACATGTGCAAATCCTGGTCCTGCTTGAGTCAAACAGAATGTCGTGACTCATTTTAGTGGAACTAAAGTTTCATCCAAGGATCACCATTACAGGTAGGTATAGCATCTCTGAAATCCCTAAGAAGCTGGCAAATGCAGCTTAAACCATCTGAAGAAGCAGTGCCCACAGCACAGATGAGTCTAGTAAGGGAACTGGTGTTTTTACGACACTTACTTGGGTGAGAAGAAAGCTCCTGAGCTGAACTAGGGAACAAGGATGCATCTTTGTAGAATACTCATTTTACGATTTGATTTTTCCACTCATTTCTAATTAAGAAGTCGTATTTAGATTAAGTATACTCAGTCTAATGTTATTAAGGTAGAGAATTTAAAGATCTTTAGTAATTTTGATTTTTTTAATGGCTTTCATGACAGCATTTTAGACCTTTGCCTTTTAAAGGTGTTTCAAGTAAGATCACAACTAATTTGTACCAAATGTCATGTAACAGCTGGCATCCTTATTTTGTAGATGACTGGCTCTATGGATCATCACAGATATGGAAAATGCCATTTTCCCATTAAAAAAGCTCTTGATGTCACATCATTCAAGATTTTATAATGCCAAACCCCAGCATGTCATTACTCTTGAACAATCAAGATTTAACTGCTCTACTGTAGGGATACCTGATAAGGTGAACTAAAAATGTTAAGCAAAGCAGCCTGCGACAGAAATGCAGCAGTTTAGGATAGGATGGCTTAACCAAAAGGTATTTAGCTATTGGGCAGCTTGTAGCTTATGGAGACATCAGAAATGGAAATCCGTATTTGGATACAGGTCTTCACCAGAACAGGACAATGGAAACACATCACATCTGGTACAGCGTGTGGACACAGCATGACCACGTCTGTGATTGGGCCAGAGAGCTCGTGTAGAGCTCATGAACAAGCGGACCCTTAGATGATTGGTTAAAGACTTGGCCTTTAAGAACCTGTGGTTAGAGGAATAAACACTTAGAAAACATAAACCATTTTGTAGTATAAAAAATGATGCTTTGTCACAATAAAACAATTCCCAGGATTCTCTCTGCATCAAGAGAGTGTTCTTGTGTCCCTCGCCTGCTGTACTCTATCAATTTGTTTTCTTTTCATTTGTTGCATCATGTCATTGCTCTTAAGAACCTTCTGCTTTGTGTAGTAGATTAATTTCTTAAAATCACAGAAATTACATATGTCCAGAATGATACTGGAAAAAAATATCTTTGTAAATGATGACTGAAATAGTTGCAAATTTGGAAGTGACTGCACAGTTACCCCGAACCTCTTTACAAATATGAATGCAAAAGGATTGGCATTTCCTGAGCAGTATTGAGAGGGGATTTCCAGATTTCTGCTCTACTAGTTCTTCAAAGAATGTCTTGGTTTTGTGAGCAAAACTGGGTCAAAACTGGGCAAAGTCTTAACGAGTCCTTAATCCTACGCTAGTAAACCAAGGAACCTCAACACATAAGAGAAAACTAGGAAAAATGATACTTTCAGGAGTCACAAACAGACAATAATTTTTAAGCATGATTATACAAGGTCTTTTTTTAAAGATGTTTTACGTGCTCACAGATCTCGATAAGTTTTCCTTCCAGCATAAATTCTCCATGTTTAGTATGATTTAATATTTAATCATACTGACCTTCTTTCTTTCCTCCCTTCGTTCCACAGAACATTATGAAAAAAAACCAAACCAAACCAACCCAACAAAACCCAACAACCAACCAACCAACGAACCCATTACACAACTAAAAAACCCTCCCAAAAATTCTGCTTTAAAAAGTGACACTTTAAAAGTGTCACTACCACTACTAAATGCAACAGCAGTAGATATGTTTTCTTCATATTGGTAGATATTCTTCATGTGCTAAAATGAGTTTTTCATTTTCAGTTTACATATAAATCCCAAGAATGTTTTGGATTGGTTTGACATAATGTTTCATAACTTCATACTTTGAAGTTTGATATAATATTTTAGTATTGGTTTTAAATATACTTAAGACTTCTGGGTTGGCATTTTGAAGGGCAATTTTCTACATGTTTTTAGACAGGTAACTGTAGCTGTATATGGTATGAAAAGAAAAACTGAGTTATCTCAAAGGGAAAAAAGTAAAGAAGAAGAAAGTCTTCCTGATCTTCTATCAACTCTTTAAAATAAGTTTTTAATGTCCTTGCAGACCATCACGTATAGAGATGTCTGTGTCAGTTTTTATAGATTCTTCTGATAGTTTGTTCAGTGATTGACCCAAACTTTATTCCCACTCAGTTTTTGTTAAAACTAAAATCACCTGTGAGACAGGCTCTTTTTATAATCTTGAAAGGTCTTGATCATAAATCATGTGGCAGTCAAAGGAAGCACAACAAATCCATAGCCCACAATATAACACAATTTTAACACAGAAAAATTTATTAACAGATTTAAAGAGAAATAGTGCAGCTCAGTCTGGTTTGGACAGTTTTTTTATAACAGCTTTATGTTCTTTTGTGAAATTATAAATATCATCATCTTGGAAAGAACTAACATGTAAGAATTTAAAGGTAGTTTGATACAATGAATGCTTGTAACATCATGGAAAAAAATTGTGCAAAAGGTAACTCAAGGTGACAAAACACTGAAAAAATATATTACGTATGCTAAACTTTAAAGTTACAGCTACTGTCTAGAAACCAAGAGGTAAAGACTAGATAATGGCTCTAATTTTACATGTAAAATAACTTATGACATAGCTTTTCATCATGTTTCTAGTACTTACTCTTCTGCTGTTGCTTGTGCATTCTGCACTGAACTGGTGGAGTGCAGTATACTGACTTACGGGAGTAACAGAGAAGTCTTCTGGAGCAGATATCCACCTGCAGACCATGAAGGACCCCAATGTGGGGCAAGTGCGTGTGCTCAAAGGAGGCTATGACTTCATGGGAAGTCTGTGTTGGACCAGGTACTTGGCAGTGTCTGTGGACCCGTGGAGAGAGGAACCCACAGTAGAGCAAGTTTGCTGACAGGACATGTGACTCTATGGGGGGCCCGCAATGGAGCAGTCTGTTCTGGAAGGATTACACTCCATGGAAGGGACACGCACTGGAGAAGTTGATAAAGGACTGTCTCCCATGGATGAAACCCTTGCTGAAGCAGAGGAGGAGTGTGAAGAGGAAGGAGTTGCACAGAAAATGTTGTGATGAACTGAATCCCAAACCCCATTCTCCATTCCAGTGTGCCACTTAGGGAAAGAGGTAGAGAAATCAGGAGTGAGGTTGAGCCCAAGTAGGGTAGGTGAGGGAAGGGCACTTTTAAGATTTGTTCTAATTTCTCTTTATCCTACTCTGATTTGATTAGTAATGAGCTAAATAAATTTTTGGCTACATGGAATCTTAGTTAGCACATATAGCATAATTCACCTTACCTTCTTCATGTAAGCTTCTGCCTTTTTAAATAAATCTGTCTTCTTTGCAACTTTATGACACTGAAGAGGAACGTAAATGAATTTTTTGCATTTATTTACAATGGGAACAGAGTCCTGTCAGCATGAAATATTCAAAGTAATTTTTTTTTTCCTTTCGAAGTGGTTTTATACCTCAGTTGAAAAAGAGAGTTTCAAATGGTATAATAATAGCATCTCTGTAGTCTTACAACTATAAACAATTACAATCTATCCTGGAAAAAGATGTACAAGAAAATCAAATTACAATGTTATCACATATAAGAAATGTGATGCATTTTTATCAACTTTTTTTAATTCTGTTTATTTTCCAATAGCAGAATAATTGTTAAAGCCTTGACTTTCAGCACTTATTTTTACATAATGAATATTTTTTTCAGATTAATAATAATATTTAATTTTTTATATTTTTGTCATAATTGCAATACCAGAGCCTTCTAATACTTCAGAGGACCATTATTTATCTATCTACACATTACAATGCAGCTGAAACTTTCAGAGTTGAGAAGGTTTAGTGTAGGTTTTAAAAATAAAAACCAAACAAGCAAACATCTAATTTTTTTCCCATGGCACAAATTGGTTTGGTAGGTAATTTATGTAATTGATCCACTCAGATTAATATTTCATTCTGTCCCTGAATAGTAGAAAAATCAAAAAGACCCTGATTTCCATATTTATGTTAGAATAATTTTACTGATCAAGACAAAGAGAAAAGAATCTTCTTTTAATCATGTCTATTTAGGCTTATTCCACAATTTTAGCTGTCAGAGGTAGCAATCAACTGTTTGGGAAATTACAGGTATCCTTACTAGATTTAATTTCTATAAGGATATATTTTCTCCAAAATGTTTCTTATACACAGTCAGTAAGTGACTAAAAGGAATTGTCTTGAGTTTTGAAATCATTAGATGTAAAATGGTATTTCTTCATCCAGTATTGACATATATGACTTATAGTGTAAACACTACCTCAGACTAGTTTGGAACACAATTTGTATATGAATGTGCACTTCAAGGTTAAACATGCTGCACAAAAGTGAAATGTGAAAGTATGAAAGGTATAAACTACCAGTTAGTCTCTGTCGCAGTTTTCCATATAATCACAAACTGTTCTGTTATGGTAATACAGAACTGCCCATTTCATAAAATAAACAGGAGAACTGGTTGTAACTTAATCACTCTGGATCTTTCTATGCATTTTTTTCTATTATTTGTCAATAGAAACAGTGTTCCCAAATGATTTAGCTATTTTGAATATTTCACTCTTAGAGGATTGTCTCTTTAAAAAGTCTACTTTTAAATTTCCTTTTGTAACCTAATAAAGACTCTCAATTGAGTAATTTGATTGTGAATAATATAATAAAGCATGTCATTTTGATCTAAAGACCATGACTATATTTGAGTCTGTGGGATGTTCTCTTTTATTGTAAAATCCCAAAGATCATAGGCCTAGCATGGCCAAGCCTAGATGTACTGCTTTACCCCTCCTTTCCTGTACTGTGAATGGAAGGCATACCCAAGAAAATAACATTGACATGAAATTCCTTCTATTCTCTTAGCATGGCAGAATTGAATAAATATAGCTGATCAAAATTATGTAACAAATTACTGCTTTAAAAAAAAAACCCTCAGAAATATTTCTTGAAGAAGGTGGTTGGTTGGTCTCAACAATGGTGAGACGGTGACTCTCAACATTGTAGTCCTATTTTTAGAGCTTTATTGACTGCAAGTTATATTCAGAAAGTCCACACATAGATTTTTATATCCCTCAAGATATATTTTTAATCTTATCAATAATAATAAGGTATCTATATAAAGTATATATAATGTATGCATCTGATTGTAGTACATTTTACTCAAAAACATGACATGCTAGCCCATTTATTTGAGCTAAAGTGCTACAAGAGCTGGAAAACTGGAATAAAGATTAGTTTTGTGCATTAACAAACAGTGTATGAGAGGGTTAGTTATTATTATTTCCAAAGACAAGGTCTTTAGAGTCCATAAAGCAAGCCAAAATGGAATGTGTTTGGAGTATAACAGAAAATCTGGATTTAGAGTATTTTGTTGTTTGCTTTGTTTTTTTTCTGAATGATGCCTCAGATAGCAAATTGGCATTAATACTTTCTGACTTAACACTATTTCTACTTCCTGATTTTAAACATCTGATGAAGATTTATTTTCATTTCATTAGTAGCCCCAGGACAAACTGAAATCTTACTGCTGCTTATAAAAAGTGAAAGAGAAAAGAATCTGTCCAATAAACTAATGCTAATATGCTATGAAATCCATAGACACTCTTGCTCCCTGAGGAATAGGTGTAGTGTTAGTAGTGTAGTGTAGCTGAAATTCTTTTTCTTGAATAAAATTGATAGATATGGTTTGAGCATTATGACACATTGAGAATGGATTGAGGCAATATTAGATTTATTGACATTAGGAATGATGAAACACTGGAATAGCCATTTTTGGGGGGTAGGTTTGAGCACTGCAGTAAAAATAAATTAATAAAAGACAAGCAGTGTTCTCAATGAAAAAACAATTTTCTTCCAGAATTTGTCTCCTAACTGCTATTAATTTGCTTCATAAAATTTCTATGTAGCTCCTCTGGAACACTGTTTCTGTTTTGGCTGTAATTAATACAAATTTTTTTCTCTAGGTTCAATCCTCACCAGTCTTGAGTAAAATCACCTTGTGACTCCATTACTTTTGAGAGGAAAAACACCTCCAAGTCTTGAGTAAAATCTGACCCTATAAATTCTTTCAACCTTTTGGAATCAGTATTCCACTTAGGCTTTATTTTTCAGTAATTGCCATTTAATTATTCTTTATATTTTTAAGGAAAAGAATTCCAAATCTCAGAAACAGGGAGGCTTCAGTAGTTTAGCATAACATGTCAATCCTTCGTGGTGTTAATAAAACTGCTATAATTTTCAGCTCCATGTATTCTCATTTTCTCTTAAAAGAAAGTCATCTAAAACTTGTTCTTTCACCCTTGTGGGGAAAAATAAAAATATTTTCATGACACTAGAATTCTAATTTTTCTCAGTATTGGTCTTCAGTTTTGTCTAATTCACATTTATTTCATGAAAAGCTGTACAAAAATTCCAAGACATCCACTGATCAGTGCCATGTTAGTCAGACCACTGGCAGTCAATGCCAGCAACAAATCAAATATCAGCCCATCATTGTGAAGGTCATCACATTGCATAGAGTTGTAACCACCCAGTAGGTGTGTTCATATGTTAGCCCAGGGTAAAGCTATTTGAGAGAAAAGCACCCTTCTCATTCTGGCACTGATGTACCCATCCCTGCCAGAGGCGCACTTATAACAGGGAAGCCATGTCTCCTACACTCAGAACCAGTCTGTCTACCCTCATTCAATCCTTTCAGACTACTCTATTTGACATCTGGGCCTTCTTTATGTTTTCTTTTTCTGGATAGTTAAATTCCCTTCTAATACTAAAAAGACCACTCACTTTATTGTGTCCCAAAAGAAGAAAATAATAACACCTTGGGTCCTAGGTAACACAGTCCTTCCTGCAGGATTACTAAGAGGATCCTCCATTTGGAATGCTGAGTTTAACTTGGAGGGGAGAATGGGACAGCAATGTCCCTTATCTGGAAAGAGGAGAAATGAACACTCTGGTGAAGACATATTCTGTAGAGCACAAGGCTTTAAGTTAAAGCATTTGTCACAGTAGTTTTAGCTTGGTCACTTTGTGGTATGCAACCAGCCTTGATACTTACCTTTCTACCTATCAAGCAAAACCTTGACACAGGCAGAGGACATAAAAAAAAGAGATTTGATCTGGTCTGGTTTTGCTCTAACACAGTTCCCAGCACATCTAGCCATGTAAGGATGTAGCACCTGAATGGGATATAAGATGGGAGAAAGTGCTGAAAGTATCTTTGTAAAAGTGTTAGAAGGTTTTCTCAGGATTCTTCCTACATCTGTCAAAGGAGATATGATTGTAATATCTACAGAACTTGTAAAAGACCTTCAGAATGGACACAGGATAGGAGCCTATTGAAATCCATGGAAACTCTTTAACTTCAGGGAATAGAGTCTTTTCTGACTCTATATGGAATTCAGTCCTCTGATACATTTGATATTTCCATCAAATCCCTTTGCTATCTTTTTAATAGTAAATTTTCTGAGAAAAAGCGTGCTTCAGCTAGTAAGTAAATGATGGTATCTACAATTTCTTAGGCATCTAATAATCGCAAAGGTGGAACAGATCTCTGTTAGAAACAGAGATTAAACACCCTAATCCTCTCCTCGATTTAAATTACATGTTCTTTCTTTATATTTAAAGGGGTTTGTTGTTGGTGGTGGGTTTTTTGTATTTGTTTCTGTTTGCTTGTCATTTTGGTTTTCCCAGAAAAGGTGGTACTCTATGCCTTATACATAATAGTTTTATATGCTGGAGTTGAGGTACTAATTTAGCAACTGAAAGAGAAGAAGGACGAGGAACAGAACTTCAGATTCCTGCTTTCAAAGTAAATGGTCCACTCATTGGGCTATAAAATTAAGGAATCCTTGTAGTGTCTGGTTCATCTGTGAGGCAGAATGATGAGAAGGCTAGACTTCATGTNCATGTGGCAGATACCGTAGAGAATGAAGGGAAAACTGAATCTAGGCACCACATATGGATATCTTATTGTGTAAAACCTGTGCAGCATTAGCCCCAATATAAGTGAAATTGCTTGTACCTGTTATTGGCAGGTATTAAGCATTTTTCAAATTACTGTGTGAAAAGAGTGAAAGAGCATCTATCTAGGCCTGCGATATACTGAATTCAATACTGTTATCTTGCATGTGCTGAGAATTGGAACCCTAGAGAGTTCCTGTTGCTTTTCAGATGCTTGAATATTTATCAGGTTTTGAGAATATGACCTCTTCC
>WEIV01030242.1:1462-14513 GCA_013390005.1 Calyptomena viridis
GAAGACCAGATGCTGCTGCAGAGCTACGGCCTCACTGGGATCACAGAGACAGTTTGCTTGACTAGAGTTCTTGGGAAGTATAGACATGGAGTCATTAGGTAGTACAGATCAGGAATGCAAGGAGGAGGAGTCGCATTTTTCACAAAGGCACAAAGGCCATTTCTCATTCTAGTGAAAACCATTAGTTACTCCAACTACTACTAAAACATGTCTAAGCAGAAGCAATCCAGGAGATTTCTATTTAATATAATTTCTTGATGGACAGTCTGATTAGGAAAAATGCTCTACTGGACCTTTTCCTTGCAGAAAGAAGTGGTAGGGAGTGTGAAGATCATGTCAGTCTTGGCTTTATCCATCATGAAACGGTATAATCTAAGATATAAGATACTGACTAAAGTGAGAAAGATTAATGACAGAATTACAAACATGGAACTGAGAAGAGCAGAAACATGATGGACAGTTTTAACTTGGTATCAAGCACCAGCTCTCTGTGTGGTCATTCATTCTGTGCTGTGTTTGTGTAATTTATCAGACAATTAGGGCTAAAGCTTTAAATTCAGACTCCCATCCACATTTTTACAATTGAATATGTCCAATAAAAATGAAGCCTTTTTGAAGTTCATCTACTTATTACTATTTTTCCAGTTTATAGCTGGTATTTTTCTAATTTCTTTGTAGATTTATTTAAAAAGAGATAATTTCATCCCCTATTTGAAAGGGGGATATGAGTTCTTTGAGTTTTCTAGTTCCAAATGATGTATGCCCTATATAATGAAATGTTACTGAGAAGAATGAATGAAGAGGTCAATAGGTGAAGTGTGGAAATGGGGTGCTATAATCTTAAGAAAACCATGCAATGAATTTCCCTGTTTTATGAGGCAGTCATACCTTCTAACATTTGGAACCAAACTATGTGCAATGGTCAAGTGGTGCTGTGTGTCACGCTCCATAAGAATTGCATATGCTTTGCTCCCAAACCATTTTTTCCCCACACACTTTTGATACGGAATGAAGCCAACAGATCCTCACTTAAAAGATCCATGCATTTCTCTTTCTTTCCTGGTCTGTAATTTATATTTGAGAAGCTGAGACACTCAGAACTTCTGAGGTAAGACAGTTAACACTACAGGTAGAATGATTTCAGTCTTCATCAGTCTGTCTAGCACATAGATCTTAAGATCAGACTTTCAAGGTTGCTCAGGACACCTTCACAGTCTTCTGCTAACATAGTTCACTTTCGTGCTGGTGCTACACCACTGAAAATTTTAACATCATTTTTAAACACCTTCTTACTTGACCAAGTTAGGTGCTCACTGTCCTTGTACGTTCTTTTGAGAATGTCAAGTATGCAGACACAGTATTTATGAAGACATTATGCTAATGTCTTAAGGGTATTATAGGGCTATGTGTGACCTAGCACACACAGCATGCCGGAAAAATTACAAAACCAGGGAAGAAATAAAACCCACAAATTTATTTTGTTACCTCACCGAGTGGGTGAATCCCCAAAGCAGCACCTGTGCAAAGGAACACCAGTGTGAACTCAAGCATCACAAAGCTCCATCTGTGCAAGAGGACCACCAAACATGCAGTGTTCACCTGCGTCTCAGGGATTTTCACAGGTGTATCCTGCACTGTGCTTTGATCTTTCCTACAGCAGGGCACAAATCTCAAACACATTTCATAGGATGCCTCCAAGTCTATCACAGGCCTGTGTTATTTAAACACAGGTGTTTGGCTTGTCAAACACGTAAGCCAAAACTATGTCTCTTAACACCTGAACTGCAAGTCTCTTGGGCATGTTTACAATCCACCTCATTGATCTTCCATTATTTTCCCACAGGCTAATGTGCAGACCTGTGCTGAGGCAGCATTTCTAAGAGAAAGATTTATATCCAGACAGAAGAAATTCCCACTTCTTCCAGCTTCTGAGTAAGTGCTCTATTTGGCAGTAAAGGTTTGGAAGCAGAGTGCTGTCCCTTTGGACTGCGTTTTCTGTTCATAATTTTCTAAGATGTACTGATAGGATTTGGATTGCAGAGGTAAGTTATTTGGGAAATGTCTTCTATGTGACTCCTTGAGTTCCATATGAGATAAACTGATCACACCTAGACCATAGGTGGCTATGTAGTTCCCCAATAGCAGAAATTAGAATCTTGACAACTATGATGAGAAAACTCATAGGGCTCCAGGTTTAGATGGTATTTCATATATATATACATATATTCATATATACATATATTTTGTATGCAGATGCTCATGCTATCAGATAAATAACTTTCACCTCCTTAAGACTATAACCTGAAGTGGATACAGTACTCTTTGTAACCTAATAAAGATAAGAGATCTTATCTTTTTTTTATATGGAGGAAAAATGTAATTTTAATATAGCAACTTCTTTTTGTTACTTTCTTCTCATCTGAGCCACTTACAGGTATTAGTGTTTCCTTTTTTAAATTTTTTGGTCTGAAGTACATGGGAGAGGGAAGGCTACAATTTGCTGACACAAGTTCTGTGGCAAAGGGAAATGTAGTCCTGATACCAGTAACTCAGAGGCAATTCTATGCAACTCTAAGGAACTCCAACAAACTGTTACAAACTTCAAGTGATTCCTTCCGTCCACACACTTACTATTGTCTGGGGTGGCAAGATGAAGGATGCAACTAAGTGCATATTTCAGTAAGGTTAAATCTACAGTATGATGCTGCAACCTCTGAGCTGTTTCTCAGGTGCTTCTTTTGTGGGGCACTCACTTTTTGGAATAAATTGCATATGCTTAAGAAGAAAAGGGAAGTAATGGTGCCTTTGAAAAAAAAAAGAAATTAAAAGAAAATGAATGGGTTTTGTCTGAATAATAGATACGTGCTGTATCACACCTTGGAGTCCTGATGCTCTTGGGCAAGTTGTGGATCTTTTATAGCACACATGCGAATTACCTTTCTGTAGAAGGCAATGTCTGAGGAAAGGGAGTTTGTATCCCTGGTATCTGACAAAAAAGAAAAAAATCCTCTGTGTTACAGATGTTGATGAAATATGCACTGTGTGAGCTGGTTTGACTGAGTCTTCTGTTATGGAAAAGCCTAATTAGCTCCAAGTTCAGCTTTCCTCCTGCAGGCTAATGGAAAGAAGGTGATTCTGATCTTTTGAGAATATTACATCTCTTATACATAGACTCAGGTTAGGACCATCAAACAAGGTATGTACAAATAAACTGTGTCAAGTCAGTTGAAGTGTTCTCAGTAGAAAGCACAGAAGAGATTTCAAACTGGTTTAAATATATTTAATCTGAAGGAATAGTGAAATACAAGATGAAGTTGCAATAATCAAATAAATAACCAAGACTAGGTATTGATGTGAACTTGATAAAAGTGACTTGTCTGGGCAAAAGAAATGTAGGGGGATAGAGTGGGCCTTGTGCAAGAGATGATGAGGAAATAGGCTGATTTAAGGATTTCTCTTTTTGTTCAAGAGACCTTTGGTATCTGGGAGATTTACGCTTGGATTTCTCTCCCTCTTCAGTCTTTCAGAGCAGTTAAATCCCTGAAAAGATAATTTTTTCACAGATGACCTTGGACCCCCCACAAGGTGGGGCCAACTGAGCTGTTAAGAAGGCTTGGAAAGGAAAGAAGTTTTGCATTCTTTCATGCCTGGTGTACACACACCATTAAACTAGCATTGTCACCTTTGAAAAAAAATGTTTCCTAAGTCCGTCTTCTTCCTGGCATTTTGGGCGTACATGCATTATCTGCCTTTACAAGAAGTAGCATTGTTATATACTCAATTCAGCTGAGAAATGCTTCATAAATCAATATAAAAGTGCGTAAGATAAAATGGTGTTTATAAATACCATGCCGTGTTCCTTCTCCTAGCCTGGATTGGATTTGTGGTGTATTGACTCTGTCTGGATGCCAGGTGCCTGCCAAAGCAGCTCTATCATTCCCGTCATCTGCTGAACAGGGGAAAGAAAGTATGATGAAATGCTTGCGGTTGAGATAAGGTTAAGAAACTAATTACTGTCATGGAGAAAACAGACTTGACTTGGGGAAAATAGTTTCATTTACTGCCAATCACTTAAATTCATTCTCATTTGAGAGTAGATTAATGAGAAATAAACCAAAATCTTAAAAACACCTTCCCTCATACCTTCCTTCTTCACAGTCAACCTCATTCCCAATTTTGCCTAACTCCTCTCCACCGGTGGTGCAGTGGGATGGAGAATTGGGGTTGTGGTCTGTGGCCAATTCATTACACACTAACTCTGCAGCTTGTTTCTTCTTACACAGAAGACTCCTTATACAGCTTCCTTGCTACAGTGTGGGAACCCTTCCACAGGAGACAGTCCTTTCCAAACTTCTCTATTCTGAGTCCTTCTCATGGGCTGCAGGTCTTCACAACTGCTCCTGTGTGGGTTCCTACCACTGTGTCTAGTCCTTCAGGAACAGGTTACTCTAGTGTGGGTTCCCCATGGGATCACAAGTGCTTCCAGAAACTCTGCTCCAGCATGGACTCCCCTCTCTAGTATGGATTCACAGAACCTGCCAGCAAACCTATTCCAGTGTGTGTTCTTCTCTTCACAGGGCCACAGATCCTGATGGGAGCCTCCGACGAGGTGGTATTTCCATGGGGTGACAGCCTTCTTCAGAGACACCTTCCTGCTCTGGTGTGGGGTCCTCCATGAGCTTCAGGTAGATATCTGTTCCACTGTGGATCTCCATGGGCTGCAGGGGCATGCATGGGCTGCATGTGTCACCATGGGCTTCACCACGCACTGCAGGGGAATCTCAGCTCTGTCACCTGGAGCACTTTCTATGCCTCCTTCTTCACTGACCTTGGTGTCTGCAGAGCTCTTTCTCTCACATACCCTCCTCTCGGGCTGGAGTTGCTGTTGCACAGTTCTCCCCCACATTCCTTAAATGCATTGTCCCAGAATGCTACCACCATTACTATTGAGCTCAGCCTTGGTCAGCAGTGGGTCTATATTGAAGCCAGCTGGCGATGGCTCATTTGGCTACTCTTGTAGTTTCATCCTCCACCTCTTCCATCCCCTACACCCCCAAATCTTTTCACCCGAATCCAGTACAAGGGTAGACAAATAACTGCTTCAGGATCCCAACTGTTATCTCAATGCAGCATTATGGTACATCCTGTTAATATATTGGTGATTTCTACCAGTTTTGAAGTCTCTTTACATTCGTTGAGCAAACAAGCACATACTCACAAGTGTATAAGCCTTTATTATGACTAGTGTCTTTAGACACTTGAGTGTGGCATTGCAATACCCCAAAAAAGCAACAGTCAACTCCAAACATGGATTTTTTTTGTATTTCCAAGTTACATCTAGAATTGTAAGTATATTTGGATTTAGTAAGACTTGTGACATCAAATCTACAGCACTGTTATTTGGAAGTCGAGATGGATTGTCAGGTAGATTGAGAATTGATTTGACACCAAATTCAATGGCTTGGCAGCCACTAAGTAACAAGAAGAGTATCCAAGAGCCAATACTGACAAGTGAAGAGTTTTGTATCTGGTATGAAATAAAACTACACCTAAGTATAGGCTAGATAACAAGTAGATGAATAATAACCCTAATCAGTTTCATGACTGATGAGTTGAATCTAAGCCACCAGCATGCTCTCAGCCCAAATAAGCCACATGTTGTACACTGAACTACATTAGGAGGTGTGTGGCAATGGAATGAGAGAAGTTACTATTCCTTTACAATTGGTGAGATAGGACCTTCTGGAATACTTTTCTGTTTCTGGATGCCCTGTTCAAAACAGATGCAGGGAAATGGGGAAAGATTCATCAGAGTGCAGCAAAGGTGGACAGGGTCCTAGAACACATTGATCTATGGATGTAGATTGAAGGAGCAGGATTTGTTTAGTTTGAATAGAAAGCTAAGGGGCAATCTAATAGCTGCTAGCAAGTAGTGGTTGGTATAACAAGGAGAAATGACCACAGATTGCAGCTTGAGAGATTCAGCTTATTTATTAGGAACAACTTTTTTCACTCTAGGGGTAATGAAACATTAGAATGGCTTGCCCAGGGGAGTTTGTGGAATTTCTATCCTGACAGATTTCCAAGATGCAGATGGATGTACCCACAGCTATTCAGGTCTAAAGGTGGGAATAGTCCTACTATGAGCTAGAGGTTATCTTCTGGAGGTCCTGTACAGATAACATCACCATGATTCTGCGATTTGATTGGAACAATTCAATTGATAATGTATTTTTACAATTATTGTTAAGATACTTCTGATCTCCACAGTTTTTCTTTTTTAAAACTGAAAAGGAATTAATCAAACCTCAGAATAAGATGGTATTTTAGGGTATGTAACAAACAAAGAAACCAAGAAGCTGAAGCTAAAAGGCATATTTAGAATTTCTTGTCTCATTTCTGTTCTCAAAATTACAGGCTTCATCTCCATTCTTAACTACTTTAATGACAGAATTATTTTACTCTGAATCATTAATGATTCATTAGAGAACATGTACAAAATCATGCAACACAGCTAATTTTTTATTGTGTGAACCACACAAAGACATACATTCATTGTTAAAATCATTTACTACAAGCAGCTTTAATATCCATGAAGAATAATTGTTTTTCTCTTTCTCAGGTAGCATTAGCACCAATTCCATAACTCATGAGTTCCAAGACCATTAATCCAATGTAGTTTTACATTAATTTTATAAATTAATAACTGTTATTATGAAGCAGCGTGATGCTGAATCACTAATCTGTGAGGCTTTGCTTCATATTGATGCTACTAATAAAAGTTAGATGTGGCTAATCATATGCACAAACTCCAGTATTTGTAATTTGCAACAGCTCAAAATAATGGCAAGGGCTGAAAAATCAACCTTCTTTAAAAAATTGTGGTATTTGTAACAACAACAACAAGAAAAAATTACAATAAAATATTGGTTAACAGAGAAGCTTTCCATGGAACTACAAAAACCAATCTATGAAACCACAAGAAATGGAAAGACAGTCCAGTAATTTATTCTTTAGTAATTTATCAGTTGGAAAAACTTGGTTTATCACATATGCCATGTTTATCAGATATGTCATATATCAAGTCAAAACACTCCTACGACATATGTTACAGTCACTAGTGGTGTACACTATGATATATGTCACTTCACTCTGCACTGCTGGGATTAAGCCTGGAATGCTTTGTCTATGTTGTATTTTAAAAAGTATTTTCTTACAATTTTTGCCATGTGAAGTAATATCAAACAGGTTTTTGTACGAAGCTAGTTAGTATCCTTGGACAGAGCACCTTGGGAAGATTTCTTTGAAGATTGGACAGGGACTTCAATGCTGATTCACTGCTTAGAAAATGAGAGATTTGTGATCACGGCTTTATTATTTATATTTTGATGTAATATCCAGGGTTTTTTTGCTGAATATCTAGTGGTTTTGTAATTCTAAAGAAGAGTTGTTCCCATCTTTCTGAAATTCTATTAACTTTCATAGTGAAATGTAATTTATTTATATTCCTTAGAGACTACCAATAGTATATTTTTGTAGCCAAGGATTATATAGATACATATAAATATTCTGTTAAGTATTTGCCGATGGTGAGAACACATGGTATTTTAATGAGATAAGGCCTAAAGAAAAGGAAAAGAAAAAGGATAAAATAGTTGTCCTTAGAATTGATTTTGGGTTTAGATATAAATGAGAATGAGAGCCAGGCTTATTTTAACCTTCAAGCTTGGTTGAAACTCTATTATGGATAGAAGATGAAATGCATCCAGCAGTCATTACTATAATGCCTGAAAAGAGACAATTCTACAGTATTAAGTGTCAGGACGAGGAAAGAGAGGAAATCTGTCTGCTTCAGAAAATCTATTTCTGACCTCATACTGCATGACATCTTTTATATATCCTGAGGCTCTTGATCTAAAGAGAATGAGGAGTGATGTCTCCTTTTCATTTACTTGCTTTTTTTTCCTTTTGCTACCCACAGGGTTCTGCCCACAAAGTCAGCAACACAATTATTTCTCTTTCAATGAAATCAATAAATTATGATGACACAGGTCTTAAAATGTGCTGTTTTACCAAAAGGCATTCACATGGAGCAATGACTTGCTGGCTTAATTGCTTGCTTCACTATCACTTGTCAGAGTTAAAGGCTGACATGTTTGACAAATCATCTATGTACGAATAAGTTCCAAATGAAGTAAAGTAATATGTTTGTATTTCTATGAAGAATCTTTGAACAGTTCATAGACTTTGGAAACTACTTTGTCATGTTGTAAAGACTCAGTACCTGCAAAGCTTTATGCATATAAATGCATACATATATGTTATGCACAAGTAGGTTTGTTGTGCATCAGTTTAGCTACATATGTCTCATAGGATCAATTTTGAAAGAATGGATAACTTTGCCTATCAGATATTAGTCTGTGGCACATCAAAACTGAAGGATTTTGAACTTTAAGCTCTACAAACTACGTGGAAAAAACAAAGTGCATGGGTTTGAGAATATGTACTCAAGTGCAGAATTCAAATTTATTGAAAATAGCTACCATCAATATAGATGGTTATATATTGATTGTCTTGTGAAATAAAAGCACATAAATCATGACCAATAATTATGAAAATCCTATTTGGCTAGTTAAAAATGTGTTTTTAGAAAAAAGAACTGAAGATGCATGTCCTTCACTTTGTCCGCTTCTTGATATGACTATTCAGGCTACTTTTAAGTACAAAATTCTTTTTCTTAAAATGTTTCTATATCAACTTTTTATAAGTGTTTTCTGGTTCTTCAAAAAATAGATCCAGAATAGAATCTGCACTGTACTGGGTATATTAGGATTCTTTAAATGATTCTTTTATCAAGTCACTAAGATCCAAAAACTTTGAATTTCAGTTTTGTATTCTTGTTTCCACTGACTAATAAATGATGAGATGACCATTTTGCCCTCTCTATAAATACAATACCATAGAATCATAGAATGACTTGGGTTGGAAGGGAACTTAAATATCACCTACTTCCAACCATATTGCCATGAGCAGGCAAACCTTCCATTAGACCAGGTTGCTCAGAAGCCTCATCCATCTTGGTCTTGAACACTTCCAGGGATGGATTTGAATGGTTTAATAGCATTTTGATCCCAAGAAAATGGTAGAAAATAACAGCATAAACATCAGCCTGTTTCTATCCGCGGAAACAGCTCAAGATTTAGTTAAAATATTTTTTGTAACATATCATAGCAAACGTGAAAAGCCTTTCTAGCTAAGGTGCAAGTGTGGTTCTCAGGTACTGTCCTGGGTTCAGCTGGGATAGAGTTAATTCTTTTCATAGTAGCTGATAGAGTGTAGTCTTTTGGATTCAGTATGAGAATAATGTTGATAAGACGCTGATGTGTTAGTTGTTGTTAAGTAATGCTTACTTGAAGTTAAGGACTTTATGGTGTCTCATGCTCTCCCAGTGAGCAAGTGCACGAGAAGCTGGGAGGAATCATGGCCAGGACAGCTGATCTGAACTGGCCAAAGGGATATTCCATACCACAGAATGTCGTATGCTGTAAACTGGGGTGAGAAGGTTGGAAGGGACCAGTCACTGCTCAGGGACAGGCTGGGCCATGGTCAGCAAGTGGTGAGCAACTCTGCTGAGCACCGCTTGTTTGTCCTGGGTATTCCTCTCTCTATCTCTCACATCATCATCATTGTTGTTGTTATTATTAATACTATTAAACCATCCTTATCTCAACCTACAGGTTTTAACTTTTTCCAGTTTTCCTATCGGTCCAGGGAGTGGAGCAGGGGAGGGAAGTGAGGAGTTGTTATGTGGTGCATGGTTGCCAGCTGGGTTTAAACCATTGCAGATCCAAATTACAAATCTCTGACATTGTTAGTTAGTCTGTTCATTTATTCTCTGTGACTTAGCAACTGGAATAATTCTTCAGAATTGCTTTGTTTGTCCTTACATAATATTTTAGGTAAGTTAATAAAACTCTATTCCCTTTTTCTCTTGCATAACCAGTGGGGTCCTGTGTAATTTTTAAATTAGGTTTTGTTGTTTAACTTCCAGCTAAGGCCTACCTTTCCTGTGCAAGACGTTAGTCATATTTGCATATTTATTCAGCTTAAATATTTTAGGACTCCATTACACAGAAGTGACAGAAATAGAAAAAAAGCCATAAAAACAAACACAAAACATAATTCGGTGTGTGAAGTGATATGGTCATACCCTCTTAGTTCAGAAAAAATTAAGAATCAGTTGTTACTGCATGAAGGCATATGTATGGGGATATGGAGTACACTGTCATTTTATGATTAAAATCCTCCCTTTTACTAACTGGAAAATACATAAAGTCTAGCAGTAGTTGCATGTGACAGCTTTTCTTGGTGGTTGTTTCAGAATTTTTTTCAGGGCTCTTGTATGAAACTCTATGTAGTAATTATGAAACCTAGACAATAAGAAAGTGAACAATTGGAAGAATCTTTTCAGCTCTATTATTTATGAATTACTCATGACATTTAAAAATGAAGTTTAGAGAAAAAAATTGAGACAAGGTCCTTGTTACTAAAAATTGGAGAATGTTCATACAGCTATTACTACTAGTAATTTGGATAGTTGAACAGAAAATAGCTTTTCCATGTCTTTATATTGAAACATAAGACTAGATTCTTTTTAGATACAGAACTTCTTACATTAAAAGTGTTAATTTTCAATGTATTTAATAGTAATATAAATCAGTAGAAAATAAAATAAATTAAATTCTGAAAAAGTAAGAAAAGTGGTTGGCTGTATCTTCACTGAAAAAAAAGGGTCTGTTAGCTGCCATAGACAGATGTTTCCTAGAAATATGAAAGTCTGGTACACAAAATAATTGTGTAATTTGGCAACAATTGCAAGCACACAAAATTCAAAACATACCGAGGGATTACTATAATGTTACCTCTTTCTGTCAGTTGTTAGAGTTTCCTGTTTCTACTAAGAACTTCAGCAAAATGTGTCATGGGAAAAATAATCACCAGCTTTCTAATTAGTTGTAGAATCACAATCTGGTGGTTCCTGATTCACCATCTCATATATGATGATGATCTCACCAGACTTCAATTAGTCTAATCTAGTGTTCTGAGTTCTCTCAATATCTAATGGAGAGAGAGGCAGTTATATCACTACATCCTGAGACCAGTATCTATGAGAAATAGGAGGAATTCCCTTACAGTTGTCCCTGCTTTGCTTAGTTAACTGCAAAGAAAACTTACACAACCAGTATAAATGCAAATGTATATGCAAGTCTTAGGCAAGATGAATTCACTTGTGGTAGAAGGCTAATAGAAAGATTAATGTTAAGAACATGTTCTGCTGAATCCAGATCTTTATGTCTTAAATAAAAGCTGAAATTGATTTTCATATGAATGGAGATCATAAATTTGCCTATTTAGTTCATATTTGTCCAGAGCAACTGTTCATTTCACTCCAAAGCAGTCAGAAGCAATCTTTTTGTTGAGTTCCACTGTTCTCAGAAGCTACCATGTCATTGTAAGGTACAGAACAAGCAGGTCACACCTGAACTGGCAAATCGAGCAAATGAACACAGTACAGTGACACCCTAATAAAGTAAACGGAGTCCTTCCCGGGCAGCTGTAAATCCAGCTTTGTTATTCTTCTCTTAAATATTATGTTGTCCTTCCAACTTCAGGGTGCTTAGTCTCCTTGTAAAAGGTAATATCCATCAATTACACAGAATCACAGAATAGGAAAAAACCTCTGAGATCACTGAGTCCAGGCAATGACCCAAAATCATCATATCGATTGAGTGCTGCATCCAGTCTTTTCTTAAGCACCTCCAGGGATGGTGACTCCACCACCTTCTTGCGCAGGCCATTCCAATATCTAATCACCCTTTCTGTGAAGGAATCCTTCCTAGTATCTGACGTAATCCTCCCAGCTGGAACTAAACTAATATCTTGGCAAGCAATGAGAAATAAAGATTTTAATTCTTGTGTCAAAGGATATGTAGCCATTTCAAAAAAATAAATGAATGGCTTAGGGTAAAGCAGCAGCACACTGATTTAAAAGGCCAAAGCAATTCTGTTCTTCTTTCTAGGCATACCTATGATTTAATACCTACTTCGGACATGAATATATTTAAGAAATTTTTTTATTCTTAATAATACCTTCTTCTATATTTTTTGTGGACAGTTGGAACTTTTCTTACATTCCTTCAGATTTTCCAAAGGTTTTGGGTTTTTTTGTTCCATAATAGTTTCTGATGTAAAGATTTTGTTCTGATTTAGAGTTCTCTGTAATTTGGGCTTTTGTATATCATTACTGTAATTTACACACACTTCTCTGTTAGCTACACACATTGTTTTCAAACCAGTGATTTTTTTCCATTCTTATTTGTTTTCAAAGAACCGGCATTTAAAATTAATATGTCTTTCACTCAAAATATTAATTTGTGTGATGGTTATGCTTTACAACTTATTAATTTGTGAGTCCAACCAGTCCTGACCTCAATCTGTCTGTTTTTATTGAGAGATTAAATCATAGAATACTTTGGGTTGGAAGGGATCTGAAAGATCATCTAGCTCCAACTCCCATGTCATAGGCAGGAACATCTTCCAATAGACGGGGTTGTTCAGGGCCTCATCCAACCTGGCCTTGAAAAATACATGGATTTGGCATCCATATCTTCTCTGGGCAACCTGTTCCAGAGCCTCACCATCCTCAGAGTGAGGAATTTCTCCTCATATTTATAACCTAAACTTACTCTCTTTCAGTTTAAAGCCACTACCCTTTGTTCTATCACTACATGCCCTTACAAAAAGTCTCTCTACAGCTCTTTCCAGGCCCCCTTTAGGTTCTGGCAGTCAGCTATAAGGTGACTTCTCTTCTCCATAAAAAAAATCCTTGTCAAATACTTGTCAGTCTTTGCTTTAGGAGACTTCTTAGTCATCAGGCATAACTGTGTTTCTAGTTTTTCATTGACTCTGCTGGCCTTACAGTTTTTGGGGAGATGCATCCACCCTCATAGGCAGCATCACAAACCATAGAAGCAAAATAAGCTCTCTGTGT
>WEIV01030242.1:14524-24754 GCA_013390005.1 Calyptomena viridis
GCTCTCTGTGTAATGAATAACTGGAAGGGAAATCTCAGGTCCTGATTTTGATGTCCCATGCACTGCTTACAGCTCATTGACGCAGTAAGAGTTCCCCATGATGCTTGAGGAAAGAATATTTCTAAATGTCACTCTGGGCCCAATAATACTGCATGCCATAAAGCAAAATTATAATGAAAGAGTACATTTCAACTTCAGGAATATAATAAGGAAATAAACCCGAAGTTTTTAATTCAGACTTGTAACTGGAGAAGATCGATTTTGCAACATCTGACTGAAATTTGTCATATATTTTACCTTTATAGTATCTGTGAGTATGAAGTCAAACAACTAATGACATACCAATTTGAGAGACCTTTTTCAGTAGAATTAAATTATAATTTTTATTTTTCACTGAGAAAGTTGACCGAAACGATCATAGGTTTCACAGGAAATTGCCTGGGTATTAAACTTCCCAGAATGAGTAAAGAGCCTTTCTTAGGCTTAATTTAGGGGTTTGTATGCTGTGCAAACCTCTGTAGAATATAAGCACTCTGGACTTCTAAAGAGGAGATGGTGATCTTCTGACATATCTTCAGAATCCTCTCTGTGACAGGAAAAATGCTATTGAAATGCATTGTCTTTTGTAATACTGAAGAAATGTAATAAATACTACAGTAGTGAATGCTTTCTTAATGAGAAATAGCCTTAATGTAACAGATGTAACAGATAGACTTCCCCATGCCTTTATGTAGCAGAGGGCTGAGAAACTCCTGGCTGTTGTGAGGTGAGGCGTAGTATGTCTGAGAGTCCTCAGTTTAAGAAAGATGTTGAGATGCTCAGACATGTCCAGAGATGGGCAACGAAGATGGTGAAGGGACTGGAGCACAAGTCCCATGCTGAGGGAGCCGGGGTTGTTTAGCCTGGAGAAGAAGAGGCTCAGGGGAGACCTTATCACTCCCTACAACTGCCTGAAAGGAGGTTGTAGCCAGGTGGGGATCAGTCTCTTCTCTCAGGCAACCAGTGACAGAATGAGAGCACACAGTCTTAAGCTGCACCAGGGGAAGTTTAGGTTGGAGGTTTACAAAAAATTTTTCACTGAAAGACTGATTGGCCATTAGAATGGGCTGCCCAAGGAGGTGATGGAATCACCCTCCTTGGTTTAAAAAGAAACTAGGTGAGGCACGTGTCAGGATTTAGTGATGTGATACTGTTAGGTAATAGGTTGATAATAGGTAAGGTAAAAGGCAATAGGTTGGGTAACAGGTAATAGGTTGGACTTGATGATCTCAAAGGTCTTTTCCAAACTTGTTAATTCTGTGATTCTGTGATCTTGATTAAATCCAACAACCATGTATGCAGAAAGTTGCTTTCAAGGATGTGATAGGAAGTATTCTTTGCTCCATTTTCCAAAAATAAGGAGATTTAAGATCACAAGGCCTTGACATATTCTTGTAGCTTGAAGGAGACAGGGACTGTTAGTTGTAAGAAGGGATCAAATCTGCTCAGGCATGGAAATATGGGGGAGCTTTCTCCCTTCCACATTGAAAAACATTGATCATACAAACATGCTAGCTATTCTTTTTACCATTACAACTGTAAGACTTTTTTTCTGTTGTCTGCAGGAAGCCTAAAATACATATTTAAGAGCTGAATGCTAATTCTCCAAAAAGTCAGTTCCAGTAAGACATCTTAGATGGCTTAGATGTAAGCTGATCCACTCTAATGTCCCAATAGCAACATGTTATCATATGAGAAGTAAAAACAACATGAATATGCACTGAGAAGTGGCTTGTGAAGTTGTTTTCCCCCAGATCCCTCATTAAAAGCGACATATGCATTTAGCACAAAGAAATACGTTTATAGTTTATATCAGCAGGATGATCTGCATCACTTGTTAGTTCCTCCTTTGATATTTGAGTTGAATGAAAATACGTTGTAGTTGTATACTGGCACACACAGGTCTCTTCACGTACAGTGTTCTCTGAATTTGTTGCGCAGAGGGCACACTAATGTATTTCATTGTCGGATATTCTTTTAGTTCTTACCTGACTATTCTTGGAGTACTGAGAAGTCTGTTGAATTTTAATTCAGCAGATAAAATCAAACATTCCGACCAGATATTTCTATACATGCAGCTAAACATCATTGTATGATTGAATAGTGTCTGACAATTGCAATATATGCAAAGATGTGCAAGAATTCTCATTATTTAAATTTTTGATAAATTTTTAATGGTCTAGTGTTAAGCACTAACCTTTTGGTTAGCTTTTTGTTGTAGTCTGCCATTGTCCAGTGTAGCACAGAATCCTAAACTGTCAGGATTTGTTGTAATATGTCACAGGATGAAACAAGGCTCTGGAGTCTGTTTTTCTCTTCTGTCCCCATTTTAGACTGGTGCACTGACAACCATAATGAATAATGTGTCAGAGATGCTTCTTCCTTAAATTTAGTCTCTAGAAGATAATTGTCAATAGACCATCCTGAATGTTATTACATAGAAAAACCACTGTTAGTATATAGCTTGTCTGTTCATTTTGACAAAAAGCATTTCAGTAAAGTTAAAAAAACCAAACTACCTTCTAAAAACATACAGCCTTTGTGTTTTGTGATGTTGTGGTCTGGCTTTTGTCTCGGAAGGTGAGGTGCATTTAATCTGCTGTGAACAAAGAGCATTCACAAGAACAGTCTGTGTCCTCTCATTGCTCTCAAGTTTAATGGATGTTCCTTTCTACCAGCTTTTTTAGCTATAGTCAATCGATCATGCAGGTTTTTCAACTTTATCTAGAAAAAAGAGAAAGGTTGACTGCTCAGTAAACTTTATTTGAATATGTATTGGGGGTGATTTTATGATATATCCCATATTGCCTACTCCATGCCAGAAAAAATGAATCTTGTGCCTTTCTGTGCCTTTAAACTGAGCCCAAGAGCAGAGAGGGAAAAAAACAACAAACAAAGGAACCTTTTCAAAGCAGATCGGTGTTTCAAGGTCACCCTTTGCTCTGTTGTTATTCTGCTGTGAGGAATATAGCTGGGCCTGGGGTGGGGGGGAGGGGGGAAGCACCCTCGGCTTGCTTTTCCAGGCAGCTCCCAGCTCTATTTCCTTCAGAGAGAGACGAAGAATTGAACTCCTGTGTTTTCCTAAGATTCTGGTTTCCTTTTCTTCTCTTCTGGACTTGTTTGGGACACCAGAACATCGAAACCTCACTGAGAGATCTTTCCACCGGTCTGGGCTGGGGGGGCCCCCACATCAGCCCAGCTGCAAAGGGGAGAGGGAGATCATACCAACAGGGGGCCTCTAAATCTTACAGGTTTTCTCTCCACAGTGAGAGACTTCATTATTTATTATTTAGCATTATTATTATTTTCTTGTGTGTTGGTTAAATAAATAGTTTTGTACCTTCTTCACTTTCCTTTGAGGAAAATATTCTTTTTTCCCAAACCTTGGTGGGGGAGGGAGAACTGTGGGGGAGGATATTTTTTTTCCCTCCCACTGAGTTTTGTCTCAAACCAGGACAGAATATAACAAGCTTCTTAAATAGAGTTTTGAAGATTTCTTTAAACCTGTCTGACTCTTTAACTAAGGTATTAATTTTCTGGTTTTGCTTTTTGTGGAAATGTTTCTGTGTATTTTACTTTACTGCTTCATCAAATACGCATTTATGTTATCTTTTTTAATGATGTAGCTCGATTGAGATAATTAGTGCGTTTATTCTTCCACTTACTCAAGACTATGCAATGACAGAATTGTTTTCCTGTTACAGGTACTTCATCCAGCAAGTATGTTAATGGGTACTGTTTCTTTAGATATTTTTCCATGCAGAAATATATTACAATTAGATAGTATCATTTAAAGAAGGAATGCATTTTTAACATCATTTAACAGAAAGATCCTATCATTTTCATCATATTTGCTCTCTGACCTTTTTCCTTTTTCCTTTATTTTCTTAATTTTGTTTAGGACAAGAATTTTCATATACTCGTAAGTATATACTTAAAAATTCTGCTTTAAACATCCTAATAAGGAAAGTTTAGATGACCCATTAAACTTGAGTATGTTTTGAAGTACCAGACAATCAGAATATATCTTTCAAGCACAACTGTGTTTTATGAGTGATCTCTTTTAATTCCTATTGATAAAGTATCAACACTTACTTTGTAAGTATTACATGTACTTTTGAGGATTCCAGGTAACAATGTTAATAAGAAGAAGTGGTCTGTCAGCTTCTTCACAAATAAGATAAGTCAAGCCAATAGTTGGGACTCACGAGAGTGAGCTATATAGCTGGTCTGAGCTGAGCACCTACAAAACACACCTAAAAGCAACTGTTTTCAAACTCGGATGTGGTTTGTCCTTTTGCTATGACAGCATCTTCAGAGACCCCTAAGCAAATTAACCTTGACTGGAAAACAGTGTAGGGTCAGTTGACAAAAGTTGCTAATGAGGGTGGCCAGAAGTATCTACTTTTCTAAGAGAGAAGGTTTGTGAGATGGTTCTACAACCTGAAGTACGAGAGTTCTAGCTTGTGTTTTGTTCTAACTTGTGTTTGTTATCAGAAATAGAATAAAGGTGAACATATTACAAGCCCTGCACTGGGGAGATGCCCCCCATAGTTCTTCAGCAACTACAGAGAATTACAATTGGTCATCATGATAGGGTTTTATTCTGCTACTGTAGAAAGATAGGTTTGACAGATGAAACCCTAATTGCATGGGAATAAAAATGCAAGAATTGTCAAGGCTTTCTCTTCCATCTCACCAATGAACACATCACTAAATGGCAGTTCTATTGGATACTCAGAAGTGGTTTTGATGAGAATGTGTACCATTGATTACCCTGATGAACAGCTGTGAAGTAGGGCAAAAATGGAACAGCACAAGCAGACCAAGAAACATATAGTTATTGAAGGAAGGCAAGTTTTGCCACAGTCTTGCTGTTATGAGCCGAAGAACACAGTACAATTATTTTGCTTTTGTTCTAGATATTATTTATATAAAAAATTATAAAATTTACCTGGAACAGATAATATCAAGAAAGCAAAACTTTGCCTTTTCAGCTCAAGCCTCTTAAAGTAATACATGGGATTTCAGTTTGATTTCATGTGCTAGTAATATCACCTATAGCAGCAACTTGCAAGCTTTTTTATTTTGTTCTATAATTTTTCCAATAATATTAGTCAGATTTTGTCTGAGATAAAATTAACAATGAATTACCTTTTCTTCACTCGAGATAAATATGGAATTTCATAATTGCGACTGAAAAAAATCGAATATTTTTAGTATGTTTTAAATCAATTCATTTAAATCAATAATACTCCCCTTTTGCATTTTGCATATTCATATAAAACTAATATGAGTGAGATACTACTCTCCCATATTTTGCTGGAAGCTAATGATAGTTCGCTCTTGCTCATGTTTTTGTGACTGATCCTGAGTTTTGTAGGTTATTTTCCCCTAAAATTTTCAAAATAAAAACAACAAAACCAGCAATTTTTCAACCTGTTTGACATTTTCAATATGGGCCTAAACTATAGTCTTTAATGAAGCTGTCTGTTGTCAGAAGCAAGATGCAGAGATCAGTTTTATTATGGATTTCATGTTGAAGCACAGCTTCAGACAAGATATGTTGGAGTTATGACAACAGTTGTCCTCCTGAATGACATATATTTCTATTGTGCTGATGAACACTTTAACCACTCACTGTATTTGCATACTGAGTGATAGGAATTGGTGATACAGAACCCCTAAGAAAATATGTGACACATTCATATTACACTAAACTGTCTTAAATAGGGAACGGGATGTGTTGCTAAGGATACAAGAAAAAGCAGAACTCTGCAGCCACTGTTGAGCTGGAGGATTACCTTTATAATTTTAAATGGAAAACAAGAATATTAATTTTGTTACACAGTTTCATATGGCCATCTAACTGCTGGCTGAAAAAGAAAGATATTTGATGTTTTTGTACTAAATTCTTTGTGCAAAATAACCTTCTAGACAGGAAGCCAGAAAAGATGCAAAATTACCTCGTCTGAATTGGCATAATTAAAAAAAGTCACTTTGATGAACGCTAGTTTTAATAATTACAGTAAGTCTTATAAAAAAACCTTTTCTACCCTCAAAAACAGCTTTTGCAGGTGTTGCATTTTGAAAAGCTGGACATTCAGCACCTGAAAAATTCCATTTGCTCCAGTTAACCTGTTCTGGTTCTTCCATGAAGTACAGGAAATCATAAGCTAAATCATAACTATGAGCATGTTTCTCATTACTAACATTTTACCTTTTTTTTTTTTTTAATGGACAATATTAATCAAATTGGATTCAATGGTGAGGGAAGAAGAAAACATAATGACTGTACAATAGGATTTATGAGATCCATGAATGTGCAAGCATCCCCAGAGTTTAAGTAGGCATAAAAAAGGGTATAAATGACTTCCACTTCTTTCAGGTTGTTTCTGTGCTGAAAAGAAAACCAGAAACAAAAAAAGACAGGCATTCTCAAAGTGATAATGAGTTAATAACCCTATATGAACATGTTAGTAAAGGAATAAACAATCTTCAGTCCATACATTTTGCTCTTTCAGATTTAGATATTCAGGCATGCTTCGTAATTGCTGTAAGTTATTCATTTTGCCATCTGAATTTGAAATATTGTTTTATGGCCTCTGATCTGGCTCAGATATCTGATGCTCATGGTATTTTAATTTATATTCTAGGACCAACAGAGCATATACACTAACCAAAAATCAGGCAGACAAAACCTAAAGCATAATAATGAGGAATCCTGGAAAAAAAAGAGCCTCAAAGGGAAATTGGAGAGAAATGTTCCTAGATAATTTCAGTACCACGAATGTTTTCCATTAATTTTACCATACGAGAAGAAATCACCTCCTGATGAATGGGACAGCCATGTTTTCTTCCTACATATTTTATTTTTAAATCTCTTCTCCCCCTAGATAGGTGATCATACTATTGTCCTTGTTTACCAAATGGGCTGAAAGACCTTGAAATTTACAAGCCCATCATTATCCTAAATGGAATGTTGCCTTTGCTATTCCTTATTTGTATTTATTTACATGATTACTTAGTAGTATTTGTGAGAGAAGGTGAAGAATTTCCCTATTAAGTGCAATAAAGGTAATGTTTCTCTGGCAAGCAGACATTAATTAATTGGACTCTACACAGCTTTTATTTCCAGAACTGTGTGCATTGAAGAGCTCAGCCTAGAGATCAGGTCTGAATTCTGCTTTTAAATAAATCTTAGGCCTTTCATGATTCAATATTGTCCAGGAGGTCTGCCAAGTCTGAGAGTTAAAACTTCCATTATATGCTAATTTTTTTGATGCTGTACAATTAGTTAAAGTTGAGGTGACTCTAAAGAGGTTAGGAAATGAAATAACTTAGTTTTTAAAAATGCCACTGTGCTGAAGTATTTCTTGGGCTCTTAAGGTTCTCTTTTATGTAAATTCAAGAAGTTTTTTAGGATTTAAGGGAATCGTTATAACTAATAAATATTATTTTGTTTTGAAGACTGTGAGGCAATTGCATGGCTCAAATTCAAAGTCATCTGTATATTAATCTTGCAAAAGTAATAATTTTAATGCTTTTAACTCTGTGTGACTGCCCCTTGCACATGCCAGCATGTTCAATATTTTGAAGTGTAAGGATGCAAGTGAGGGAAGATACTATTTGGAAAGAGACAAAACTGAAGTTCAGAGGAGTCTGGATTCTTTTGTTCTCAGAGAAATTATTAATTTTTCCATTGTGGTGATTTGTTTTCTCTTTATGCACTTCCTTAAATTGTAATTCTTGGTTTTCATTTGTTCTTGTATTTTTCTTCTTTTCTTAAAGGGGGTATTGGTCCATTTCCAAGGGATCAGGACATTTGATAAAAAAATTATACTGACATCCTATATTACTTAAAGTATAGTTTATCAGTTTCAGACATCTAGGGAAATCTAAGGGTTTTTTCTGTCGATCTAATGGATACTGATAATAACTATTTTGGTTTACCGAAGTTTATGTAGCAAGAATTTATGTAGCAACTGTTTGGGATTCATTTCTTTGATTTGCAAATGTACAGAATGACTTTATTATGAACCTGAGTTTTAATCATTTTTATAGGGTAGCCCTAATTACATCAAACTCTGTTTCCCAATTTCAAAGCCATTTTAGAATACTCCAACTTAGCCATCTTTAAAATTACAAATTCTTCTTTTCAATAAGGCAATCTATTTTTGTAACGTAAGAGGAAGGTAAAGGGATAAAGACATTACATAAGATGGAGATTCAAGAGTTCTTCAAGAAACTGGGACTCTCTTTTCAAATGAATACAGGAAAAAGCACCGTTCAAAAAGATTTGTTTTAACAGTATTTGAAGTTGTACAGATTTAAACCAGAACATTCAGAACTCAAGATGACTCTGTTTTCTCAGCCTCTTTAGAGTGTGTTCACTGGGCTTCTAAAATAAAAATTATTGGGTTACACAAAATGATTCTGTAAATACACAGCATGTTGGTTAAGGGCACAAAGATCTTCTATTAAATGCCTTTTTGCTTCAAGTTTACTTTTCATCACACTGGTTAATGCAATTTTGGAGAAGGTAGGTTGCCAACATATAAACCTGTTAAGTAAAGACCAAAATGGATGAATGTCTCTCTTAGTCTGGTTTTGATTTTGCCCTGGCTCTCCCTCCTAAGAAAGCTGTGAAGAATATTACAGCATCCATGTTAAGGTAAGCCAATCTTATTCCACATGCTGTAGCTCTTATTTGGTTTCAGTTGCATTGCCTGTCAATTTCTTCAGCAACTAATATGCAAATATTGTCAACGTATCAGATTCGTAAGTGTCTTTGCTACACAGTGAATGTTGAAAAGCAGCATATGAGTTTTTCATTGTGCTCATTTGATTCATGTCTTCTAAATGTTCCCTGGGTTAATTTTTCCAGTAAACCCTTTGAATATTTATCATTGCATTTCTCTCTGCTAGAAGGAACTGACAGTAAAAGGACACTTTGTTTCTAAAACCTTATTCTGTGTAGTGTTTGTTTTAATTATGTTTTTATGTGACATGCCTGGGGATGTACGTTTTACAGACATATAAAATAAAGATTAGATTACAGTGTCAGGAAAGCGATGGAAGTTTCATATAGCAGCTGTGTGGAGTCCAATCAGTGCAGTAAGTGGCTGGGACAGTTCAGTTTTGTTATAACCTCTTTAAGCTGTATTAACAATTACATGAAACCTGAAATCATTCCTTTTTTCACAGAGGATATAAGACAGCACAGTTGTATCAAAGACCAAGTTGTAATTTCCCACTTGGTGCCTAATATAAATCATTGAGCTCATAGAAATCAGTGCAATCAATGAGCCTTCTGCAATTTTGAACTTGTCTTTAGGAACAGGATGAGAAGTAATGAGCTCAGATTGTAAAGAAGAATTCTTTGATTACACATTGGAAAGACTCTTGTAACTCTTCAGAGTGAATTATATTAGGAAATTATGACTATTCTAAAACAATTAAGCAAGACATGCATGTTGCCTGTTATGATGTAAAAATATTTTGGTTCAGAATGATGGGTAGGATGATCTCCTGAAATCCCATTTTTAGCATGAAATGAATGTTCAGAACAATCTACTAATGATTGCCCAAATAATATCCTTTAAAATGTTCATTTTGGATTATTGCACTGTGTTATAGAATCTAAGAGATGTAACTGGAAATCAGAATAAATAAATAATTTCTATAAGACACTAAATTAATGGCAGATTCTCCTGTACATAATCTGGATAGATTTTCTTCTCTAACTTCTCAAGGGAACACAGATTTCGAGGGCCAACAAGATTTTCTTCCAAGAGCAAAATCATCCGGAGTCATGTGTGAGGGATTTCAGTTTTGTTGTCTCTACAGTTGTATCTTCAAATAAACAGCCATTATTCCCTGTGATTTAAAAATACTTAGTCAGCAAATGTCAGCAAATATTAGTCAGTGGTCAAGTGTCATGGTTTGACTCTGGCTAAAAGCTGAGAGCCCACACACAGATTTAAAATTTCTCAGAGAAGGAAAAAAAAACCCCTCAACTTTTGTGATAAGGATTACAAGCAACTGTTTATTAACTACTTCACACAAGCAAAACAGGCTCTAACTTAGAATGTTAAGAATCTACTACTACTACAACTACTACTAAAATCAGAGCTTAAGAGTTTAAGGGTGAGCAGTTTGATAGTTGTTACAGACACCTTTCTCCCCCCA
>WEIV01030242.1:24766-34879 GCA_013390005.1 Calyptomena viridis
TGTTTAAGGCATCTTCTCTTTCTCCTCTCTCCGACCTTGGTGTTAATCAAACTTCCCACCCTCCTTTCTCTTAAGCGGCCATGATGTTCTGCGCAGTTTTTTTTTTTCCTACTCCTTCTTAAATATGTTATCACAGAGGCGTTGTTGCCTGACCTTGGCTAGCTTAGAGCAGAGAAAAACTCCAGCAGTTTCTTAAAGAAGCCTCTCTCCAACCCCCCCCCAGCTAATAAAAAACTCTGGTTACTTAAAACCACAACATCAAGTAACTAGAAAATTCTGATTTCAGAATTTGGCAATGTGAGAGATAAGTTCAGGTTGCTCATGACCATTATAATTTGCTCCTTAATAAGACTGAAGTTGTTTATGTTTGTTTTTTTTTTTTTTTTTTTTTTTTTTTTTGGCTAGCAGCAAAAGCCTTCTTGGGATAAGAATGTTTTCACAGTGTGAATTTCATACTATTCATACACATTCTCTCAGTGGATTCCTTTAATAGCCTTTTCCTACTAATCTATGGGAACAGGTTCTTTAAAAGTTCTTCCTTCATCCAACCTGACCTTGAACACTGCCACGGTTGGGGCATCCACAACCTCCCTGGTAACCCATTGCAGTGGCTCAGCACCCACACAGTAAAGAATTTCTTTCTAATATCTAGCCTAAATTTCCCCTCTTTCACTTGGTACCCATTACCCCTTTTTCTACCACTATAGTTCCTGATGAAGAATCCCTCTCTGGCTTCCCTGTAGGTCCCCTTTAGATACCGGCAGGTGTTATGAGGCCTCCACACAGCCTTCTCTTCTCGAGGTTGAAGAGCCCCACCTTTCTCAGCCTGTCTTTACAAGGGAGGTGCTCTAGCTCTCTGATGGCCCTTTTGAAGCAGCCCAATGTTTTGCTGGCTTTCTGGGCTGTAAGCTCACACTGCCAGATCACATTGAATTTTCCATCAATCATCACCTTCAAGAATTTCTCCACAAGGCTGCTCTCAATCACTTCTTCCCCCAACCTTTAGGTATGCCTGGGATTGCCACAACCCAGGTGTAGGACCTCGCACTTCACTTTGTTGAACTTCATGACCCACCCCCCAAGCTTGTCAAGGTCCCCCTGGATGGCATCCCTTCCCTCCAGCGTGTCAACTGCACCACACAGCTTGATGTCATCATTGAACTTGGTGAGGATGCCCTTGATCCCACTGTCCATGTCGCTGAAAAAGATTTTGAACATTATCAGCCCCAGTACCGACCCCTGAGGGACACCATGCATCACTAGTCTCCAGATGGACAATGAGCCCTTGACCACAACTCTTTATGTGTGGCCATGCAGCCAGTTCTTTATCTAACAGGTGATCCATTCATCAAATCCATGTGTCTCCAATTTAGAGACAAGGATGTTGTGCAGAACAGTGTCCAATGCTTTGCATAAGCCCAGGTAGAGAATGCCTGTTGGTCTGCCCCACTACTAATGCTGTAGCCTCACTGTAGAGGGTCACCAGATTTGTGAGGCATGATTTGCCCTTAGTAAAGGCATGTTGGCTGTCATCAATCACATCTTTGTTTTCCATGTGCCTTAGCATAGTTTCCAGGAGAATCTGCTACAGGATCTTGCCTGGCAGAGAGATAAAATAGACTGACCTGGAGCTCCCCAGGTTTTCCACTTCCCCCTTTTAAAGATGGGGGTTATAGCCTTTTTTGTAGTCACTGGGGGCTTCGCTTGACTACCATAATTTTTCAAAAAGAGTGGCTTAGTAACTTCATCTAGCAGTTCCCTCAGGAACCGGGGATGAATCTCATCAGGTCCCATGGTCTTATGCACATTCAGCTTCCTTAGATGGTCTTGAACTTGACTTGCAGTAATAAACACTTTAAAATGGAGAAGAAGTCACATCTTCAGTGTCTGCTATGCATAGTTCACTGCTGTATATATCTTGACCTTTTTCACAATCAGGAATAAATAAGAATGATATATTTCCTCAAAAAGAAACTAAATGAAGGCTAAAGCCTAAGACTTCTCCCAGCTTTTGGCACCATCAAATCAAAGCCTCCCACTTGTTGCTCCAGTTCCTGGACGCCAGAACATGTAGAAGGGACAGTGCTGCAAGAGAAGTCCAGACTTTGTGCTGTATTTTAGCAAGACAATAGCAAGACAATAAATTACTCATCTGATACCACATGCCATGAAATACTGTTTCAAAATCAAGCTTATTTTAGCAAATGTCGGCACATTGGTTCAATGCTATCACTCCAGCTACTATACTAGATGTTAAAACCAGCAAAATATATCAGCAGAAATGTAAAATTTATTTACACTTTCATACAATCTGGGAGAAGTACATATGCCACCAGTTTTGCAGAGGGATGGAAATGAGTTTCTGTTTTAGTTTATCTCCTTTAAGTCACTGTCTTTCTACAGAGCCAAAGGAATTTTTGCAGCTTGAGTACTGCAGATTTCATAACCTAAGTAGGATTATTTCTGTCAGGTATTGCAAAGGACTCAGGCTTCTCCTTATGCCTTTCACAGAATTTGTGTTTTGGAATAGTTTTATCTTGGTGTGAGCTTCCCTCACACATGCTGACTAGTAACTTTCATATAGTCTGTCCCTATCTGGCTTTCACAGAGGCAGGGATATTTTAGCATTGACTCATAATCGTTTTTGTCTTTTGTGTTTCTTACTGTCTCAGTGCAAAGGAAGATATTTTTGGTATTTTTTGCCTGCTAATCTAAAAATGTTGGGCTTTTATTTCCTAAATATTATGCATAACATATGGTGTCTGAATTGTACCTGCCACAAAATGCTGTGTAATTCACAAAGTCTATGAGGCATCCTCAGATGTTCTTATCTGTTGAGGATTCTCCTCCATTGGCTCAAAAATTTATGATAGCTATATTCTAGGAATATAACTATATATTAATAGTCATTATGATAGATATATTCTGGGAATGGTTTCTTCTCAGAAAATCAACTGTTCCTTTTTGTACCTGAAAATGGAACAGAAGAATAACAAGTGACATTTTTGCTCAACCTTTCTCTGTTTCCCCATGATGTTTTCCCTATAAATGTATTTGCAATTAGAGACTCAAACTGCACCATACACTAGCACCTCCTCTCCAAACTGCTATTCAGAAGTGTCTGTATTATGTACTGGGGATAAGCTTGGGTTTGGAGCACAGAAACATCATAACATGACCACCTGCCATAAGGGAAAGATGAGTGATCATTTTCTCAGCAGTAAGAGCACTGCTATTCATGAAAGTGAAGACATTTACATCTATTTGTTTTTGAAGTTCATTGCTTATCTTTAGGAATTTAGTTTAATGTTTCAGGAAAATGTGTATTAATTTCCCCTTTTTCTTTGCACTTATATTTGACTCTGGAAGGGATGGATGCTTCTGGAAGAATAACCTTTGAAACATGACCCAGTAACACAAGGGTAAGGTTGGTGAGGCAGAATTGTACCTTAGGTAGGTGAGTGATCAATGATGCTCACTTTTATACATTATATCAGGTCATAAAGAAGGCAACCCCATATATAGCAAATACTTCTGGTTTAAGTTACTGTTCTCTGTATACTCAGTGAGTGATATCTTAATGACTAGGGCATAGCTGCCTAAACTGATTTAAAACTAAATACTACCAGGTCTGGAAACTATTATTGTGAAAATCTGTCAGATTTTTAATATAGCAATCACTACTGAAGATTTTAAGGCATTAGATCAGTGTTCAAGAAAAATACACTGACAATGTAAATATTTCAATAAGCCAATTAAGTCCTCCTAGTCTGAGGGAAAGTAACAGAAAAGCTGGTACAGTATTCAGATGACAAAGGTACAATTATCTCCATAATATTAACTTAATGAAAATAGGTCTTGTGAAACATGACTTTTTTTGGAGAAGATTATAAGTTTAATTAATAAAAATAATGACATAGTTGTCATAAATAAGTCTTTATAAAGGGTTAATTCATTATTAAATAAATTAAATTAGAAGAATCCTGTTTAAAAATGTTATTCTTTAGTATTGATAGATCAAACATTGGTGAGCATTAGGAACTGACTAGTGGATCTTCAAAAGTGTTGGGGGATTTATAATTGAAAGGGTTGTATTTCTTTGCCACATTCTATCAGTGACCTGGAATAATCCCATTCTGGCACTATTTAAAAGGGGTGGAAGAGTAAACAGTGAAAATAATAATCTATATTGCTTGGTAAAGCAGGTCTTTTGAAGTAAAATAGGGTTTCATACACACAGCCACAATGTCATGAAGCCAGAGATGGGGAGTAGGATCGATACGTGCACAATCTCTAAGTGTGAAACGTTGAGAAATTCATAGACAATTATGCTTATACAAACTCCTGGGATTCTACTGTGGCAGCAGATGCAAGCAAATTTTTTATTATTTAAATATAAGGAGAAGGCCAATGACTATTTACCTCTGTATGCATTACTGGTGAGATGGATGTTGGAGTATTATAGTTCTGTCCTTCACAGATTAAAAAGTGGAATCATCACAGAAATGATTTCTGAATTGGATGACCTAAATGTAAAGACCTCAAATGTAATATCCTACAATACACTGAATCAGGTGAGGTGACCCGGTCCTATCTAACCTTAGCTCTCTGAATAAGAATCATTAGCCTTTTCCCTGGACTGAAATATTGTGTAGATATTAAGTGTTTTCTCTTGCTGCTCTGACATTTGCTACATTTGATTATACAAAGCAGTGAAGAAAGGCACCTAAGAATGCCAAAGCAAAGCCCTGCCCTTTCTGTGGAAGCCAATAGAGATTTTAGTTTATAGGGAAGTATTACCTTCACTCTTGGAGTATTTTTCAGACCTGTGTATAAATCAGAGGACAGAGAAAAAAAAATAAAACAATGCTGATTTTCAAAATCTTTTGTTTAGTTGTGCCTGATGAGATCATACGAAATTTTTTCTATTAACACTTCAAGGCATTTGAAAAAATGCAGTAACATTTGTGACTTTTGAACCCTGCCACCTTAAATTCAGACACTGTCTCTGAGCAAAAGAAATTCCCTTTTTCGTATTTTGATTTTCAAATGCAGTTTCAATTTTGTTCAACTTTACTTCATCAGTACAGGCTGAGATATTTAAATAGTGTTCTCTGGCTGTTGGCCTGTTGAGTCACATTTACATCATGACAAGATACTATACCCATCTATAAAGTACAATCTGTAGTCTGTTGTCAGTCACTTACATCAATGAATGTTGTAATTCTAATTCAGGTTCTTTAGTCTAAAGTCAGCCATGCTACTTAATCTTTTAGAACAGCTACACAATGAAACCATCTCAGCCTAATGGATTCAGGCGTATCTTTCCTTGGCTGATACCCAGAAATTGATTGTTAGTTTCTTTCTTCTTTTCTTCTGCCTTTAACTGAGAGAAGTGCCTTAGAGCAAAAAAACCTCTTTTCCAGGGAAAAAGAAAACCTCCAGGGAAGGCTTCCTTCAACCATACCAGGCCAACTCCCCCAGTCCTAGGAACTGTACTAGGAACTGCAAGAGGGAGTCATCTTTTGCTCACCATCAGAAAGCATCTTTTCCTTGTATAGCCTGCAATGCCCAGGAGAATTTTAACTCCTTTTGCCAGTCCCCTGTGTGGTTCTTCAGTTAGGAGCCATTTTTAGGCGAAAAGGAATGAAATGTATTTCAAAAGGAAACGAAACCGTTCTTCTTAACAATTAATTTGAACTAAAGGAACTCTGCTGAAAATACTTAGGTTTCTCAGTACATCACAGCTACGGGAGAAGTACAATGATTTTAAGAGACAGCTGCAGAAATTATTGCAGAAATCTTGACTAACATTAATTATTTAGTGAAGCCAAGTGTGTGATTCTCACATCTTATGCACTGAAAAGCTGTGCCTTTGACCTTTGTTCTCCCTGCCACTGGGACCTCTTTCTCCTGCATTACAGAGCAGCCTTTTAGTACTTGAAGTGGGTCTACAGGAAGACTGGAGAGGGACTTTTCATAGGGGCATATAGTGGTACATGAAAAGGGGGAATGGCCTTAGGATGAAGGAGGGTAGGTTTAGACTAAATATTAAAAAGAAATTCTTTACTGTGAGGGTGGTGAGGCACTGGGACAAGTTGCCCAGAGAAAGTGTGGATGCCCCATTCCTGGAGGTGTTCAAGGCCAGGTTGGATGAGATTATGAGTAATCTGATATAGTGGAAGGTGACCCTTCCTACAACAGAGAAATCGGAACTAGATGATCTTTAAGGTCCCTTCCAACTCAAATAATTCTAAAATGATTTGATCTCTAGATCATTCTTGCTGCTTTTCATGAAATAAGGGAACATTTAATTATATAAGAAAGGAGGCCTCTCACCCTTCTTACCTTTCAGTGCCACAAGCATTCTACTACAAAAACATTGTCTCACCAGCTGAAGCCACTTCTGAAGATGAAAGAGATGCAAAGTGTGTGTCTAGATCCATACTTACCTCTTGTAAGCTAAAACTGGTCTCCACAGTTGCTCCTAAAACTTACGTAGGATTTTTATCTAATTCTGCAAGAAAAATGTAGTACTGAGGAAGGAAATCTGAAAGTTTCACTAGTTTTCCTTTCTACCTGATGCCTTCTGGAAATGGGAAGGATCTGATAATGTACAGAATTTTATAATAATTAAGACCTAAAGGATCTAAATTTGGAGCTTATCTGATCCATTCCTCTGTTCCTGTTTGAATCAAGTTATAATATAAATCCTATTTCTCATGTTGAAGACAAAGACTCAGGTTATTTCAGCATGAGTTTCAGTTGATAGTTATAGGGGAAAAAGTGTAATTGGAGGAACATTTGGATTCCTTATATAAAAAGTGATTAATCAATTAACTGAGGCGATTTTTCATGAAATAGAAACAGTGTGAACTCTAATGACATGTGCCACAAGCATAGCCAGTGAACTGTGACTCCAGTGATTTAGTGGCTTTCCCAGTTTTCTAAATTATAAGGATATCCTACGTCTCCCTCTTGATGACCGTAGACTCTAGCACCACTGTCCTAAAACTGTTGACAAGTAGCACTGTCACTTGTCCCTAACCCAGCTGTCCACAGTTTGTTTATTCCTTCATTATGAAAACAGAATGACTGGAGTGTTCTTAGGCAAACAAATTAATAGAGGACTTCTGTAACTTAAATACATATGCTTCTATGATAGATTTGTAAAGAGTGATATTCTATTTAAAAACTCCTGCTCTTATTTTACATTTGTGTGGAAAATGCACGATTACTTGAATTGACTTGAAGCTGGGTGTCTCTAGAAGTTTTTACATGAAAACAAAAGATACATTATTCATTGCAATGCTTTCAATAATTTATTTTGCACAGTTTTTTACTCCTCTGTCTACAAGAGTCATGTCAGGTATAAACTGGAAAGTAATCTGCTCTAAGATAGCTCTAAGGCAATCAAGTTTCTATTGTATTAATGGAATTTAGAGTCTACCTATTTTAAAATACTAATTTTTATTTTGGAAGGTTGACATTGATCAGTGACATCTTACTGAACATTTGTAGATTTTCATGCTTGAATTACTATCTAACAAGCACGTGTTCAAACTAATCTGAACTGAATATATATACTGTTGTGCAGTGTATTCTTTCTAGAAATGAGAAATGTTATACAACCATCTGGAATTGAAAAAGGAAGAGATAACTGAGGAGTTTTTTCCTTCTATTTTACTTTCTTTAGAAATAGTAAGCACAAATATGTTAAATAACTTACAGATGAGATGAAACAAACCATATGGTCATAAAAAAGATCTATCACTGTCTTGAGTTATTTCTAAATTTAAATGTGTGTATAGCCTCCAGGTCTTATTCTGCAGTTTTTCTGATCTCTTCTAGATATCAATTTGCTAAAGTAGAAATTCTGTTTCATAGCATAGATTCTTTAGTATCTGCTAATTTTTGAGTGAGAATAAGCCATCTTTAAGGGGCATATGAGAAGTGAGATATTTCTTAATTCCTTATCCCAAATCTGACAAAATATATTTTTCTAGACTTTCCTGATTCTTTTCATAACAATTATTTCCTCTTATTTCAGAGATGAGGGTGTGGTGTGGTAAATTTTTGTGATAAAAAGGCACTAATTCTTTGAAATGATGTCTCAAATCTAATTTTACTCTTTAATAAGTTCATATAGAGGCACTCAGAGCCATAAATGTATGTGCCTGTGTGCACAAAAACACTCACACAGAAGCACACGCGTAAGGTACCAACTAAATTAGTCTAACTTTTAGGAATTTCAGTGTAAAATTTGGGATTATCAGGGCCTCGTCCTCTAAAATGGAATATCCCCTCTGGAACCTGGGGAGTTTTAAAACACTTTTTAATTAAAAGTTGCTCAGTTCTGTAATAAGAGTCCTGGACTGGAAGACAGCTTTTACAGAGGGCACCATGCTTGGGCTGCTTGGAAAAAGAAAATTCAGGGAATGATTTGCACATTTTTTTCCCCAGTTCTTCACATTATATATACAAATGACTCAAAGGCAAAATGAAACACTGCCACCACTGTCTTTCTTTAACAGCTGGTAACTGCTGACAATGGGTGGACAGGTTTCATAACTGTGAATACTAAGTCTGCTCTAATTTATTTGGATCTTTGGATTCTGAAATATTTCATTTTGGTTGGGAAAATAAAGAACCTTGGTGTTTGCACTTTGAGACATGGTTAGATTTATTTTGCCTCCAAGTAGTTTCATATAGTTTAATATGTTGAGACAATTATGCAATTGAACTCAACAGGTCATCTGTACAAAGTGCAACTTCACATTTGTCAGTGATTTTTATGAGAATTTTGGTATTTACTCTTACCAACAGACATTATTATTGTTGTCCAGGTGTGTTATACTCTCAATTTCTGTAAGTTTTGGCTTGCATAATCAAACAAGTGTTGCTGTAAGTTTTGAAGACTTCCTCAGAAGTGCAGACATTACGAGTGATCTCTAATTTCAAACTTTTCTGTTTTCCAGAAAATAGATGAGGAGGACATGGCATTTTAAGAACTGACCTTCTGTTGCCATTGTGTTCAGAATTCTCAACAATATGTCCATCATGTTTAAAGCTTTTGACCTAATTCAATACCATAGTGGAATTGAGCTTTTCCACTTGAACAGCTGTGTCACCAGTTCATACTTTCATTTATGATTTTGCTTTGCAACACCCTAGTTTGCACCAAATTTTAAGGAAGATCTTAAAAATCTGAAGCAAAGAAAATTAAAGAAAGCAACTTCCCCCCATTGGGCTAAGTCTCCTGCTATCTGGCAGGATATATCTCACAACCCCATCTTAGAAAAAAAAGTGGGTTTAACCATTTCAAAATTTTCAAGGTGAATGCAGGCAAGAGCAGTAGGTGTCCTTTATCTTGACTTTAGCAATGCTTCTGACACTGTCTCCCACCATACTCTTGCATCCAAGTAAGAATTTTGCAGTCAACATGGATGTGGAACTCAATGAGTTAAAAAGAGTTTGGGTGACTGGGTTCTAAAATGAGTGGGCAACGATTTATACCTCAATGCTCATAATAAATGTAGTACTTTAAAGATCTGTCCTGAATCTTTAAAGATCTGTTCTGAATCATGTCCTGTTCAATATCTTCATCCTCCTGCTCCACAGGAGGTGAGAGTGCACGCTTGTCAAGTTTGCAAGTGACACCAAATCAGGAGGCCTGATGATATGCTTGAAGGCAGGGCTGTCATTCGGATACACTCAGACAGGTTGGAGGGATGGGCTGACAAGAAGATTTAACGAAGATAACCAAGAGCGAATGCAAATTCTTCTGTTTGGGAAGACAGGGTGGGGGCTGACTAACCTGGGAGCAGCTCTGTATACTGGTTTTGACAGGGGTAGAGTTAACTTTCTTCACAGTGGCTCGTGTGAGGCTATGTTTTGGATTTATGTTGAACACAGGGTTGCTGATACAGAGATGTTTTTGTTATTGCTGAGCAGGGCTTGGATAGTGCCAAGGTCTTTTCTCCTTTTTGTGCTGCCGTGCTGGCAAGGAAGTTACAGGCGTATGGGAGACTGGGAGGACATGCAGCCAGGACTAGTGATCCAGACTGACCAAAGGGATATTCCATGCCATAGGGCATCATGCTCAGCATATAA
>WEIV01030242.1:40958-79639 GCA_013390005.1 Calyptomena viridis
GAGGAGGGGGCAGGGGGGGGCAGGCAGGGATTCTGAGAGGATAGGAGGCAGAGGTTTGCTGTTGGTCCTGAGGGTTGTGAAGTGTCCCAGGGCCCTGGAGGGGTTTATGTAGAGGGTTTCACTGAGGGATCCCAGGGCCTGGAGGGTCTTGGAGTTCTAGAAGGGAGAGGCAGGGGTTGCTGGGGGATCTCAAGGAGTCCGGAGGAGTTTAGAGAGGGTAGGCAAGGATAGGGGTGCTGGCATACCAGAGAAGTTGAGAAGTGGCTGAAACGGTGTCTGGAGCTGTGGTGACTGCTGCTGGAGTGGTAGCAGCAGCTGCAGGAAATGGCCAGGGGCTGCAAGCGACTGGCAGAGGCTGCTTGGAGTCCTCATTGAAATGGCAGCAGCTGGGGCAGCGACAACAGCAGAGGTCCTTCTTTTACCCTGGTGTGGTCCAAAAGAGGGACAAGGGAAGATGGTGATGGATTTTATAGAGTTCACTCCAACTTCAGAATTCTTTGCAGCTGCGCAAGCGCAGATCTCTGTCTCTGCCCCTTTTCCCCACTTCCTAAGGGCTTGGTCTACACATCCATTGGGTTCGTCTGCCCCATTCTCGGGTCTGCCTCTCTCCAAAAGCCTGCAAAGAATGAGTTCTTTGTTCTCATCACCACACAGTCAATATGGCACCCTTCTCCTCCCAGGCCACTCCCCCCCCTCGCCTGTGCTGCACCCACGGGGGCCCAGTGCCACCATGGGCACTTGAGTGGCAGCCAGCAAGACCAGGGGCTGAGACGGTCAGCAATGGCGGCACCCAGTAGCCTGGCACCACCACAGGCAGCAAGCCAGCAGAGCCAGCAAGACTGGGGGCTGAGGCAGTCAGCCATGGCAGCTCCTGGCTACACCACGGCTGTGGACAGAGATGCCATCAGAGCTGGGCTAGCAAGAGCGGGTTTGACAGCAGTGGCACTGGTGGAAAACCACACTAGGCACTACAGCAGGGCTGGGTGGCTGTGTCCCTTCGCAGCAGAGGCAGGCAGCCACGTCCCTCCCTGCGTCAGCAGTCAGTGCCGCCACAAACCCCAGGCAACCATCATGCCACTCACGCCTGGCACTGCAGCAGGAGTCCAGGCAGCTGCCCCCCACAACCAGCACATGGTGGCAGGCATGAAGCAGTGCCCAGCTTCTGTCTACACTGGCATCAGTTGTGGATCGGCAGTGGGGGGCCAGGGATGTCCAGCGGCACCAGCAGAGCCAGGGCAGCCCTGCCACCGGCAGCAGAAAAAATGGTGGGGCTGGAGCTGAACTACGGGGTGAGTGGGGTCTCCTGCCCTGCCATGGCCCCCCCTCTTGGGTTGCAGCTCGCAGTCAGGCATTGGCACTGGGGCTGAGGCATCGCAGACCAGCACGGCTGTGTGAGTTTTTGCTCCCTCCTTCCCCCCCCTCCCCCAACAAATTTATTTCTCTGGTAAAAACAAAAGTTTTGTACACTCTGTCATACTATAACACTTCCAGCCTTACCCATTACGTGATTCTGTGATTTCATTCACCAGGACCTCCAAGCTCTTCTTGGCAGAGCTCTTCTGAACACTTTTGTCCCCCAGGCTGCATTGATAGTGGAAGTTGGCCTAACCCAGGGACAGAACTTTGTACTTGGCCTCATTGAATCCCATGAAGTTCACAAGATTTTCTCATGTGCCCACTCCTTGAACTTGTCCGTGTCCCTCTGGATGGCATCCCACCCCTCAGGCAGGTCAACCACACCATTTACCTTGGTGTCATCTGCAAATTCATTGATGAAGACATTAAATAGTACTCGTCTCAATACAGACCCCTGAGGAAGGCTCCTTGTCACTATCTCCATCCAGATGTTGAGCCACGACCACTACCCTCTGGATGTGACCATCCAGTTAGTTTCTTATCTATCAAACAGCTTATCCACAAAATCCATATTCAGAGAGCATGATATAGTGTGGGACTATGTTAAAGGGCTTGAAGAAGTCCTGATAGATGACATCTATAGCAATTCCCTTGCCCACTGATGAGATCTTTGTAGTATAGTAATAATACTACTAACAATGATGATGATAATAATAATAAAGAAATGCTCTTTAAGTGCTCAGATCAACTCCCATAGAAAAGACTGAATTTCAGTGTGTAAGGCTATATCTGTCAGGACATTTTAGGATTGCAAATGATAGCATCATATGTTCAGCTGCAACAGAATTTGATTAGGCTTCTTTAAATGAAACTGTTTTGAGGAGGCCTCCTTTCCTAGCTGACTTTTCTCATGGAAATGTTTTCTCATATAAATGCATATTGACCCACAAGCTATACACAGAAATGGAAACCATGACTGCAGCCTAGGCAGAAGTAAGGAGCAAAACAGTGGGAAGAGAAACTTTCTAGCATAGGTTTAGCATAAATAGATTGAATATATTCTGTATGTTTGCTTATGTCTGTTACAAATATGAATCACATTTATGTCATACATAAATTTTGGGGTTTTTTGAATTTGAAGGATAAGTGGCTTCAGATCAGCATGATGTGAATTTGCTTGGCAACAATAGGGAAGTCTTCTCTCTAAAGTGTGACAAATACATAAAAAGGTGTTCTCTAACTTACCAGCACACCTGTTATTATGTCCAAAAAATAGTGTAATGGACCTCTTTTTCAGCTGCAAAGACTGGAAACAGAAATTTACTTGGATGACACTGGGGAAGCAAGAGGGGAAAAACATCTAATGTACATGAAGGCCTTAAGATGTTGGAGCGCATATTTGAACCACAAAGGTCATGGGGAGTATGTTTCTCTTGTATGTGTCTCATAGCCTGAGATCCTGACAAAATATTTTCAGACAATAGCTAAAGTGAGAAAATCTTCAAAATCAGTGAGGAAACTTGAAAATGGGGGTTTTAGCTTGTATCTTTGTAGGTTATTCAGTTCACTAGGAATCTTCTAAAAAAACCCAGAAAAAAAAGGGAGACAGAAGTTCTGTAATTTCAAATCAAAAACATCCAGAAATTGGAGGCTTCAATAAACGAATACATTAATGTGTATCATACCAAGAGTTCACAGTAACATTAAAGGTTTTTAGTTGCAATGATGAGATTGAGATTCATAATTTTGACAGACTTCACCATTTTTTCATAACATCTCAGAGCAAATGTCCAAATACTCATCTCCTCACTTCTTTTTATAGATTTCTTGTCATCTATGTTTTTATATTGTGCCCATTGTAAAATGCCTTTCTATACAATCTGTATCTATAAGAGCCATTTATCTCTACATGGCCTTTTTTTTGAAGAGTAATTTTAAATTAGTAGGGTTTCTCCAGCTAAAAAAGACTTAAGTACCTGATCTGGGGTTAAGGATTACGTCAGATTAAAAAAGGGCACTGCAGTGTAGACAGATGCAATCTGTAAATCAAAGTGTTGAAAGTATATAGTGTTATTATATAGATTTCCCTGAGGTATTGTGCCAGACATATGAAGAAGGATGTAAGTGTGAAACTAACAAAAAAGCAGAAACTGCAATATAGAAATTACCTAAGCCTATGCAAATATTCCATTCACTGAGAAATTTTCTCTCTGTTTTCAAAGCAGGTGTTGAAAGATATCCTGAAAAGTGAAATAAGTAAGTTAAACTAAATTACAGCAATCCCCATGAAAGATCAAAAATCTATCTACCAAAGACATCATCCACATTCAGGAAGATGCTTGGAGCATGAGGAATCAAACTTTCTAAGCCACTAAGCTTTTACAAGTAACTTTTGAGGAAGATGCTGTCTCTCTCTTACCTTACTAGTGAGATTAAAATACTGATGATGCCCTTTCCCACCAAAATATCTAACTCTATATTTCAGAAAAATGACAGTGATCAATCCAAAAGAAACTTGAGCTGGTTAATTACTGCCCATTGCCAAATCCTTCTTTTTACAAAGCAAATTTAAGGAAAGGGTTCTGAAAATCTAAGTACAGGAGATAACCTAGAACTGGCATATCTGGATTTAGATCAAAACATAGGACAGTACGAACATTATCTCAATGTTGGATGTCTGAGGGAGATGGAGGAATTCCATGGAAACGAACTGCTTAATGTTGTTTGTAGAGGTGTGCTAGTCGTGCTGAGAAAATGTACCTCCCTTCCCTCTGGAGGTCCACAAGAATTACTTTTCTGTATGGCCCTTTTAAACATTCATAAACACAAAATTTACTGATTTGGCACTATAGATTGAGAGTGAATTTGCATGCTTCTTTCTGTCTTCTGTAACACAGAATAATTCTAGAGCACCACCAATCTAGTCCAACACTTGGCCAAAATATGTAGGAGAATGCATATCAGCTGAGTACAACAGAAGCCACAAAAGACAAACTATGGTGATTGTCAGAAGAAAGGGCTCAGAGTCTGTTCTGAACACAGTATTTTCCCTTTTGATGGAAGTAATTAACTCCTTGATTTCCTGCTTACTAGTGGATATTCTTCTGATGATCTTGGTATAACATGACCTGTTGAGAGTGAGTAGACCACATTCTATCTTGAAAAACAATGGCTAGTTCAATGGTATATCAAGGTTTGTCAGTTAAATTTTTGGAATGTAGTATAAAGCTGTCAGAGGGCATGATTCACAGGACAACGTTTAGCAACACCAAGCCTGACCTGTGTTCTCCATCCTGATTCTCCTCAGCATATTAAGAAATCACTTGAATGTTAAGTAAAACCTCATCCTTATCTTTAAGACACTCTTTTATCTATCCTTTCATGATGCCTAGATTATTGGTGATGTGAAGTGATGGAAGTTGTTCTACTTAGAAATAATGGAATGGGCATCAGCAGAGATAATGTGCTCGCACACATAATTTCGAACTTCCTAAGTAAGAGTGTAAGAATGACTGCAAAGATTTGCTTGCTTATCCTCAGAGTATACATTGTAATGAAGCTGTGGGGCAAACCAGAGAAACTGTAAGTGTTCAGCATCAGGACATTTCTTATACCCTTGATGTTACCCAATCCCCATGATAAACATAACAATGAGAAGAAATAGTCCCTATCCCATAACTAACAATTATTTTGGGGGTTTTCAACCAGTAGTAATCTGAAAATCTTCCAGATATCTGCTCCACATCTGGATAATGTTGAAATGGTATATGAATAATGTGGTGGTCTTTGCACCCTAAAGAAATACTAGTGAGATGTTATTTGATTATTGGGGCATACACAGGTGAAGTGCAGGAAGCACCACTTCAAAAGACCTGGACCCTATAGAAAACAAGCCAGTTTATATTGAGATTATGGATGTTCCATTCCTTCTGAGGGGAAGGAATTATGTGGGGCCTGATTTCTGTGGTGGCCATGGCCAATTGAACTTGTCTTAGTGCAGGCAACAATTTTAATGTATGTTATCTGAGACAGCTGTAAGATAATGACAGAATGTGCAGCAAGAAGATTGAAAGCAAGGCACAGATCTCTGATGAGCAATAGCAATTCAGTGACAAACACAGCAAATGTAATCCTTATTGTCTGTATTCTTCATAGTATACATAAAACTATGTCAACAATTTCTGCTTCCATGCTATATTTTCAGACCAAGGTCAGGCAATTATAAAGGTTGTTTTTCAAAATCAAGCATAAAAAGTACAAAAAGAACCTGACAGTGGAAAAGAAGAAGGAAAAAAATCCCCATAAATTATTTCTTCCCCTGTCTGCTGATTTTATTAAATACATATATGTATCTGTATATATAAGATCCATGAAATTTAAGTTAGTTCACTGGGAGAAAGAAGGCAACATAGGCATGGGCCACCTTCTCATGCTTCATGGTGCTAACTTACTAAATTTTCATAGACTGACCAGATTTAATGTCAAACTTTTATAATCACAATAAGGATAAAATTAAGTTTCTGAAGTGGTACACTTCAGATATCACTTAAGATTGCTGTAGTTACTTATTTCTCAACATGTTGCTGATTACGGTTGTCTAATTCTGAGAGAGCTTTTGGTCTTACGTGACCTATGAACTCTGTTTCCGTGGGGAGTTGCTACAATGAAAGCAACAAAACCCTTATCAAAATGGTGATTAAACATGATTATTTTTTAAGTTGTTACCTTTCTTCTAGTCTCCATTAAATGGAAAGAATGTGTATATTTTTTAGATTTGTGTTATATATACACATACATACACACATGAAAATTAAACTGAATCCATGCAAAATCTAAGCTTTCTGAATATTTTTAGAAAGAATTGTGAAAAGGTTAATGTTTCTATAACTAGTACTTCCAATTTCAAAAGGTGAATAGAATGCAGAACGTTGATGTTTAGCTACATCTAGAAATGTATTCTCTAATTATTGATTATAACTGTGAAGTTAGAGAAAAATACATTTTATTTCTGGGAATTATTGAACTGTTTTCAATATTCATAGTTAGACACAGACATTATGCAGCATATACTATAAACTGTTGGCAGGAAGAGAATTTGGAATTAATTCCTTTTAGCTTTTCAAACACTTGAATACCTTGTGAAATAGCTCTGAGAAGATTAAATGTTTTCTGCAAGTAAATTCTATTTACATACATCATTGCTTTTTTCATTACCAAGCATCTATACAAAGGAGAAACCTAGAAAGGACATATCTAAGTTAATTTCAGCTTTGCTTTGTGCATGCCTTTTCAGAAAAGCACACCGAAAAAATCAATTTAGAAATTTCATTGTATTTTTCCTAGAACTTCCAGTGTCAGGCCAGCATTAGTAAATTATAGGGTGTCCTTCATTGTAGCTTGTACCTTTTCTCCAACTCTGCTATTATAATGCTAACAATAACACTTCCAAAAACATGGTGAAGATTTAAAGCATAGTGACATACTTTTAATATGTAAGGGGGATGACCCCCAGAGCAATTCCCTGCTTCCAGGTCTACACTCTACATGACTCCTGATGCATCCTGTGTCCTGAATGCTGGGATAGAACCTGAGTGGGAACTACACTGTATTTTCATAATATTTTGCACAGAAAGTCCCCAGACAAAGAACTATTCTGTGCTATGGCAGAATGTGCTTCATCCTCTACCTGGGGACCAGCAATGGTAAACATAGCCACCTTTAATTTACTCTCCATTTTGGTGTTCTAGTGTTCCATTAGCAATAACTGATGCAGCAGACAGGCAGACAATTTTGCTATCTTCATTATTATTAAATATTTCTATTGCTTGGTAAGGCCAAGGATTAAGCCTTTATTAGTAAGCATTTTTAATATCTTTCTGAGATGTAGGAGATATAGAACTTAATAGATTAAGGGTGGACTCACTTTGTTTGGAAGTCCAGACTGATCCGACACAGGAAAAAAAGGTAAATACATAAAATATTTTGTATAAATAAATCAATACAAATAGAGGTTGCAGTGAATAATGGAGGAATGGGTGTGTTCTCTTTTTTCAGCAGCATGAGAAGTCTTAAAGAGAGTATCATGTTGCAGTGAAGACAGCATTTCTCCATGCAGATAGCTTTTGAGTATCTCACAGAATGGAAACTCTACAGCCTCTCTGGGCAACCTTTGCCAGTGTTCACTTACTCTCATTATTTATATTTTGGAAGAATTAAACTTCAAAAACCCTTTTAAATCCATAAGCATCCACTTCTGAGCACAGCCAAAATTGTGGGCTAGAAGGAACTTTGCTATCTTATGGTTTATTGAAAGGCTTTCTTTGCAGCATAAAGAAAAGGCAACTTGTAAACCAACTCTAGAGGTCTCTACAGTGTCTTCAATTAAAGCACTCCAGAACTGTAGAATTCATCCTCCATTTCTCATCCATTTCTCACAACTCTCTCCATTTCTCATAGCTGCCCCCTAACCTTGAACGTCTCTGTGATTTACAATGTTGGTCTTTTCTCTTTCATCTGATTTGCAGATCAAATACATTGCTGTTTATCTTTAGCTTTTGTTCTTTTCAAGCCATTAGCTTATCAGGAATTGTATTTTAGAGCAGCCTTTTGGAACAATACCAAACTGTGTTGAGACTGCAATAACCAGATACTGAGGGAAAAAAATGGTCTAGACTAATAAACTGAAACTTTCATGCATAAATTGTACATGCAGTTATACATATATGGAATACTGAGTTACAGTATGTTTGATAACTATGAAGTACAATTTCAACAGCCAAAACTGATAGAAGAGGCTAAAATTTCCTTTAGCTTCCTGGAACCGTCTTTTTTCTTACTTGTCATCCTGCAACAAAACTTTCAGATATGGGAATATAACTTCACTATAATTCTTCAGTAAATTACAGTTCTAATAGTCTTCTAGTGACACAAATGATAGTTTTAACTCTATGCATGTAACAAGTTCGGCAGATCTCAAATGACATACATTTTAGAGTTCAGAAACCAACTTTTTTTTCCTTCTATGTTCAGCACCAATCCTGCCCTTTTGACAGTAAAAGATTGTTAGCATAGACAACTTTTCAGCTTTTCTCTCTGTAGAAGCCCACCAAAATTCTGTTTCCCATTACTCTGATCAGTGCTTAAGGTTTAATAGTAACCAGATGCAGCACTCTGTGATGGATAGTAGCCCCATTTAACCAGTGCTCTTGTAGTATGTTGTCTTAATGCATTGTGACTGTGCTGCTGCTGCTCAAATTTCAAAACTTGAAATCCAATTGAAGTGCAACTATATCGAGTTGGCAACTTCTCAGCTTGTTTAATCTGCTTCTTCTGTATAGTGGGTTGCAACTTCAGGCTTTATATAATATGGTGTGGTGCGCTTTGTTTTGTTTTGTTTATTTTTTAATTCATTGAAAAAAATTGTGTTGTTGTGTTATGCATGGTCTGAGTGTCCAGAGTGTGAATGAAGGGCAGAAGAAGAAGCCACTGTATTGTGTTGCTTTGAAGATTTCTGCAGCTGACAGCTGGTGGGAAGACTACAACCTCTTCCAGATTTTTGATTTTTTGATAGCTGACTTTGCCTATGTATTATCACAGGTCTTCTTTGATTCAAAGACACTTTCTTAAGAGTTACTAGAAGGGCACAAGAATCATCCATTTGATTCTTGAATTTTTCACTGTTTTTGATGGCCTGACAGATTTTAAGTAGACTAGGATATTTTTGTAGTTTAAGCATAAGGCCCTTCAGTGTTGTTTATACTCTAATTTTAAAAGTCCCGTGTCAGTGACATCTAATGATTTCCTTGGAGTGTTTCATAGTAAATCAGACTACATTATGTGGAAGTTTTGAAAAATCAGGCTAACTTTTCTGAATGCTATCTCATTGGCATAAGTATCATTCAGTTGCTTATATATTACAATACATTATTTTTATTTTACTTTGGGATTCATTGTTCTTTCCATATTTGAAATCTGATCTAATGTTAGAGATAAGTAAATGTTCACATTTTTGTCAAATGTTTTTAAAGCTGAATTAAGTGCTACTAAGTTTAAACTCCTTTTGTGTTTGCTTCTGCAAGTGTTAGAGCAAGTAAACTTGCTGACTGAAATGTTCATGAAAGCAGCAAATATTAAGTAAATACTAGAGACTATTGGCAAAAAGTAAATTCTGATTGTAAGAACTCAAATAATCTTCACAGAAACATGATCCTGTCAGTAAGGAAACAGAAGTGTTTGTGATGGTTCCTCCATGCATTCTGACTTGCATTTTAAATATCATCAATGTAAAAATATTTGCAGAAAAATCCCAAACAATACAAGACAGACACAACATCAAAAAATTTTTAAATCATTAAACAAACATAGTTGTAGTTCCATCAAAAGATGCAATTCTATACCTCTTGCCTCATTTGTTCTCAGGCTTCCTTTAAACAATATTTGCTTTATGGCTTTTTTTTTTCCTCCTTTGTGGCATGATTTATGGTTTGATGGCATGATAGTGAAGCCCTCCAATAGCCTGTGTCGAGACCATGGAATCTTGGTCACTGTTGGTATCACATTCATATGAATATTTCCATAAGGAGATATTTCCCACTAATCTTGCCCATTGGAATCTCATGAAATTTAACGAGACCAAGTGCAAGGTGCTGCACCTGGGTCAGAACAGCCCTGGTATCAGTCCAGGCGGGGGTATGAACAGATGGAGAGCAGCCCCACAGAGAGGGACCTGGGGGTGCTGGTGGGTGAGAGGCTGGACATGACCCAGCAATGTGCACTCACAGCCCAGAAAGCCAATTGTATCCTGGGCTGCATCAAAAGGTGTGTGGCCAGAGGGAGGGGATTGGGTCCCTCTACTCTGCTCTGGTGAGACCCCACCTGGAGTGTTGCATCCAGCTCTGGGGTCCCCAGCACAAGAAGGACAAGGACTTGTTGGAGCGAGCCCAGACAAGGGACTAGACAAGGATTACAGGGATGGAGCACTTTTGCTGTGAGGAAAGGCTGAGAGGCTTGTGATTGTTTAGCTTGGAGAAGACTTAGGGGTGATCTAATTGTGGCTTTCCAGTTCCTGAAGGGAGCTACAGGAAAGATGGAGAGAGACTTTTTACAAGAACATGTAGTGACAAGACAAGGGGGAATGGATTCAAACTGAAAGAAGATTGGTTTAAATCAGACATTAGGAACAAATGCTTTATTGTGAGGGTGATGAGGCACTGGAATCGGTTACACAGAGATGTTGTGGATGCTCCAACCCTGAATTGTTCAAGCCAGGCTGGATGGAGCTCTGAGCAACACAGTCTAGTGAGGAGTGTCCCTGTCCATGTCAGGTCAGTTGAAATTAGATGACCTTTAAGGTCCCTTCCAACCTAAACCATTCTATGATTCTGTGATCCTGCACTGCAGTGGATAGGATCAGATGGTCTCTTGAGCTTGCTTCCAGACCTGTTTTTCTAGGATTCTAAACTACTTCTCCAGTACATACCTCAGCAGTTGTGTCTTTGAGTAATACCTTTATTTGCATGTAGTAACTTTGGGTCATTCAATAAATAACTACCATTCATAAATTGCAAAAACTGGAGCTTTTAGTTTCAGAAAATCTGATTTATTACTGAAAAAAGGTAATTTTTTATAATTAATTCATCAAGAGCAACCTTGACTTTTGTCTTCTGAAGAGTATCCAATATATACAACTTTCACTGAAAGCAAAATTAAATGTGATTAAAAGTTATCCTTGCAGTGTTTCTCAGTGTGCCATACCTGTATCAAAGAAGTACCAGTGACTTAGGGATGGGGGAGAACAAGATGTTTACTTAATTCCCAATCTGCTCTAGCAGTTCTAGCTGTTAACCAGATGAAAAGACTGTGACCTTGCTTGCTTCTATATTTAAGCTCTCAAAATATTGTGAAATTATTGAAAAGTCATCTTTTATTTTTTTAGTCATTTTAAGTAATAATGTTATGTAGGTGTCTTTCCACTGTCCAGTGCTTGCCTTGAAATGAGCATACTAACCAAAGTTCCTACTAAAGCTAGTTCTGTTTCTAAGCATGTAAGTCAAGGTCTTTTAAATGTTTAATAATTTGCTGTTGTCAATATTTTAATATGCAGCACTTTCTGAGCATATTTTGTATTCATAATTTGTATTCAATATATGGTGATTGGTTTCTTAATACTATTATGATTAATGAAGATGTTTTATGATGGGACAAGAAGTCTGTTTTTATACCCACATCAGCTAAAGCAGGTTACATTCAGTGAGAACTTAAGAAACTCACATCTATTATGTGTAGGTTCAGGGCTGCCATAGGCTTAGGAGGAATATATTGATGAGCTGGGAAAATTGAGATACTAATACGCCAGTTTGCTGCTAGGTCAATTTGAAAATATGGTCTGTACTTTTAATTTTTGTTCTGGCATTATTATCCAGATAGTCTTCAAATGCTATATAGACATTATTTTTAACTGTAGTATGCTATTCATAAATCCATCCTAAAACGCTTTAGAAGAAGTTCAAGTTGGTGAAGGGTAATGATGTAATTTCTGATTTTCAAGAACACAAGATCTCACTGCTTACTCTACAGACATCCTTTGGATGGTGTCTTGCAGACAGTGCTACACCTTGATCTATTAATTTTTTTCAAAAGTGAGAGTGTTTCTAGTGTTTTGAGACACAAGTTTTTCACCTCAATGTGGCATATTAGACTAGTTGAATTTAAAAGATAATGAAGTGTGGAAGAGCTTTGCTAAGAAATATACTATGTGAAAGATAGGTATTGGTTATGGAAAGAATAACAATGTTAATGCAGAGTATATTATTATGTATTAATTTACTCTCAGTGTCATCTCAGATATTGATATGTTACTTTTACTGGCCTGTGTAATAAGTTGTTCATGTCTTCTGCAAAAAGCCCCAAACCTTTAGGATGAGTTTAACAAATTATGAACAAATATTATGCTTGTAATTAGAGTCGTGTTACCCAATACCTGACTGCTAATAAACATAGCTGTTTCCGTCTAATTAGCTAGTGACACAACAACATTTTAACTGCAATTAGACAAACTAAATGGAACATACACCTTGAGTATCCAATGGTATATAGACTGTATGGGTAATTCTGTGCAGGTAATCTCACAACAGATATTTAAATATAGTATATGCCTTGTCATAGATAAACTCGCTGGTATATGTTAGAATTAAATTCGCTTTATATCTTTTTTTTTCTTTTTTGATAGAATAATAACTACCCTACTATACAGACTTAAATGTATTTGACTCAGTACTTTCTATTTGTATATGTATTTGTGTGCCCATTCTTCCTTAGAACACAAATTGCATCCATATCCATAAACTGCAGCTTTGCTTTGAGAAATTTATTAAATTATTTTTATTTCAATAGACATTTTTTTACAACTGTGAAAACATCTTTGTAATCCCATTCAGTACTTAATCTTCTACTGTGGCATTAATGTTTGTTTCAAGAGTACTTGTGAATGATATCCTGTATCTATTAAAACTGAGTAGAATTAGAAAAAAAATGCATTCTTTATGCCAGCAAAAGTTTAAATGTGTCTTTAAAATAGTGGAAAAGGAAGAATGCATCACGAGCCATTTAGCTTTTACTTTTTCCCAAATTCTTTGTGATCCTGTTTATTAATAAATACAACCGTATAAAAAAAGTAGTCTTTAGAATTCAGTAGCACGAAATATCAAAGCTAATAGTTTATAGAGGGTAAGACTGAATTTTCATTGAATATGTGTATAGTGTGATGTTTCTAAAAGCCATAAAGTGAAAACAAAGGCCTTTCATAATCCATCACAGTGCTGTATCATTAGCCAGTGCTGTATCATTAGCTGTCTGTGATGAAGGAATGGAAGGCTAGTAGAGCTTGTTAGGGGACTGACAAACAATCAGAATTTGGCCTTAAATATTCTTTCTTATACAGACCACCCTATGGTGTCTGGATGTTGCAGACATCACTTCCTTAACCTGCTCAAGTAGGGAAGTGCTATAGTCTCCATTTTGGGGATACAAAGCAGATGGGGAGGCAGATGAAGACTTACTTGTAGGGTGTCTGTGAATGACGGTCTGAAGACCTCTCGTTTTGCCTCACAACTGTCGTCAAGGATGGGACAGAGACTGAGAGACTGGGACCCTAAAAACCCTGAAAACTCAAACACAGGGGTTCTGATCTGNACAGAGAAATTTGTGGTCAGGGTAAATTGTATCATGCTTCTGTAACTGTGTGACAGCCTTCAGATCTGTTATCAAGTCTCTTGCAACCTACCCACTCAACATCATCTTCCCCTTTTCCTTGTGCTTAAATACTGCTCAAAGAGATGGTACACTAACGTGTTCCTGGATGCTGCTGAGGTCCCTTACAACCCAGCTAACCCACGTGGCAGCGGCCGGGGGCATCAAGGGCTTTGAGGCAGGATGGGTCCGGGAAAAATAAGTCGCACATGCATCTTTGGTGAATAAAGGAGGAAGGAGTCCTCCCTGGGTGACTCAGTCCAAGTTTATTCCAGAATTCTGGGGTAGCAGACCCAGAGACTTCTAGTGAACTCAGAGAAGAACAACCCAGAAAGGCAGAGAACAATAGACTGCAGGAACTTTTAACTGGGGGTGGTAACCTGGGAACGGGCCAATGGGAGACTGGGATGGGAAGGGCTAGGGAAGGATGGACATGCATGGGTAACAAATAGGAGTGAGGGGAGGGATAGGGAAGGTCAGTGCACCTATGACCTGCTGAGAATTAGGGACTTTTCAGGAGGGGTTTACTGACTGACAGGGATGTTGGATCCAGGGGTGTGGTTTAGGTGATTGATAGGGAAGAGGCTGGAAGAAGGACTGGAGTTGGGGGGGGAGTTTTGGGGATTTACATAATAAGGGGGCTATACATTTAATAGAATGTACCATGACAGAATGGGGTAAAACATACCATTTGGAAGGGGTAGACAAACTTAAAAAACACACCACCACAGTACACCACTCTTGGTGTTCAGGATTCTCAGGGGCTATAGTGTACTCTATCCACTAAACTGCAATGGTCAGTTTAGGGACTGCTAACACTAAAATCTGAGTTAGTGGAAAGCAGCGTCCCTTAGCTGTCCTAACAATGGGCACTTGGCAAGCAATAAGCAGCAGAGATCTGCCACTGAGGTTGAGGAAATACGATATAAAAAGGCATTTAGAAATACCAGAGATTAACATAATTTGTACATAGGAGACCTCAGTGACAGCTCTCTCTGAAACAAGGTGTGTCAGAAATCAGTGTTCTGAACAGAAGCCCAGTTGACTGTGATTTTTTCCTAAATTTTTTATGATACAATTGTTAAAAAGTGATAGTCCAGAAGACATGCCTGAGGCTTTTTGTTGTGAAAAAATATTTCACGGCTGTTTCCATGTTTTACCCTTTGACTCCTTATCTTTGAATTCATTTTTACTCTGAAAATCTCATGGAAGTTGGAACAAGAATTAGATTTTTAATAGGAGAAACTCTTGTAAATATGCTTATTCATTTTAATTACATGTGTTGCTGTCTGTCAAGCTTTTGAATTCTGTAGTATTTTGAAAGCCATTAGTGATCATTTTTTCTCGTTTTGTTTCTCCTCTCCAGTTTCTAAATTGGGTATGTTTTGGAAAAAAAAAGATCACTTTCACAAAACAAACAGTTGGGTTATTTTTGTCATTACTGAGCTAGTATTGTACTTGCAATTGTATCATTCCCACTCCTTTACAATGGCCTACTAATTACTCTTAACATATAGCTTTTATCTTTTGTGTTGGTATATTGATTATTTCTCCACAACTCTGTAGCTTTCTGCCAGTATAGCCAGCTGCTTCTTTAAACTTTTACCAGGCAAACCCTCATATTTTCTGTGAAATGTCAAGAAATGCAATTAACTTTGTTTTGACCTTTCCTCTGCCTTAAGTATACTGCTTTGGATTCTGTGTATAACAAAGGGTTGTCTTTCACATTGTACAAACAAATTGAAATCCTGAGAATAAGCCTTCACATAAATAGGATATAGGTCAGTTTATGCATTAATGTGTGTATGTGTATACACATTTGTATTTATATAGATAAATACATGTATGTTTGTATGTATTTATATGCATATATACATAATATAATGAATGTAAACATGGTGTATATCACATACATAAAACATGCAAATATATTAATAGTATCTGTTGTCAGAGGAAAGTGTGCTTTGGAAATTTCTCCCCAAATGCTCTGTGTCTGTTACTGTGCAAAACATTTTTTCCTCAAACACATATCCTTAACCCACAAAGTAGATCATAAATAAGTGTTATGTGACAAAAGATAAGGATATGCATAGTGTGCACTACATCAGCTGAAACCCCACTTTCCTGCTAGGGATGGAAATTGGGCGTCAGGGACCTGGATGTACTTTCCCTTCTGGGTGAGTTGGCTGCTGGAACTCAGGGTCAGCCTTGGCAGTGTAATCTTGTGCCAGAGAAACTGCTGTGTGACAGAAAGCTGAGCAAAGTAAAAGCCTGTACTTCCTTGCTTGGGAATTCCTTTTAAGCCAGGCCCTTGCCCTCAGTCTCCACCATATCCTCACTGCTCATGTGTGGCACTATGTCTTGGTGACTCCAGCCCTGGCCTGCTGACCTGCCTTCATCCCAGACCTGCCTTCTCTCTGTGGACTTCTCTGTCACTGAACTGTGCCTGGTCTTGTTTACTGTCTCCAGACCTGATCCTGTCACTCACTTGCTGACTCAACTTCCTGACCTGACCTTAGACCTGCCTCATGGCTGTGAACTTGTCTGAGGATTGGGATTCTCAGCTGAACCTTGTTACTGTCACTGGACTTGTCCTGCCCACCTTGTTAGGCTGCTGCGAACTCGTGCTTCTTGTCACTGCCCTTGCCTGCCTTACTGTCATGTTTATCTCCCAGTTTCCTTTGATGAGCAACCTGCTTCTGCTGCTTCCTGACGTAAGTCCTAATAATTTTCTTAAATTCAGGCCTAATCACAGACATAACTTACCTTGGATTTGTGGGTGGTCAGCTTCATTATCAGATTCCTAGAAGTACTTCAATTTGAACACCCTAACATGAGAAATTCAGTTTAGACCAAGGTCTATCCTTTAATATAACTGAAGGACTTGAAGTCCTTCAAACTTACTAAGTTTGCGAAAGATACAAAGTTAGAAGGAGCTGTTGACAAGGGCAGAGGGGCCCTGCAGAGAAACCTCAACAAATAAGAAAGATGGGCAATCACCAATTATATGAAGTTTAACAAGGGAAAGCGCCAGATTCTGCACCTGGAATGAGGCAACCCTGGTTGTGTGTATAGGCTGGGGAATGAGATGCTGGAAAGCAGTGCCAGGGAAAGAGACCTGGGGGTCCTGGTCAATGGCAAGTTGAATCTGAGTCAGCAGTGCCCTGGCAGCCAGGATGGACAACCATGTCCCGGTGGGCACCAGGCAAAGCATCACCAGCTGGTCGAGGGAGAGGATTGTCCCACTCCGCTCTGCACCGGTGCAGCCTCACCTTGCATATTGTGGCAGTTTCAGGCACCACAATGTAAGAAAGACATTAAGCTCTCAGCATACAAAGGAAGGGCAAAAGATGGTAAGGGTTCTGGAGGGGAAGTCTTATGAGGAGCAGCTGAGGTCACTTGGTCTGCTCTGCCTGGAGAAGAGGAGGCTGAAGGGAGACTTCATTGGGGTTTTCAATATCCTTACAAGGGGGAGCAGAGGGGCAGGTACAAATCTCTTCACTTTCATGACAGTGAAAGAACATGAGGAAATGGCACAAATCTGTGGCAGTGGAGGTTAGATGTCAGAAAAATGTTTTTCACCCAAAGGGTTGTTCAGCAGTGAAACAGGTGCTACAGGAAAGTGGTCACAACACCAAGCTGCTCTGAGTTCAAGAAGCATTTGGACAATGTTCTCAGGCACGTAGTGTGGTTCCTTGGATGGTGATGTGCAGGGCCATGAGTTGGACTTGATGATCTAAATGGATTCTTTTACCTATCAGCAATCTAATCCCCAGAATCCCCCAGTTTCAATAATCCTTAGAGTAGCTGACTTCACTTACTTAGGCAATGAGCTCTTGAATGTATATTCATCGAGCACGTCTGCCAACATGCTCAATGTCAGTCAAAAGTTTCTTGATCTTAGGGCCAGAGAATTTCAAATAGAAGTATTACGGTGCTATTTTTAGTGTTCCGGGGAAAAAAAATTTAGTTAGTAACTAAACTGTGTTATTTTCTGCTTGCTTCTCCTCTGACATCATCCCATTTCCCGATACGTTACTGGAACAAAACGACCATTTGGATGATTGTCTCTGTGGGCTTTCTGGAAGAAATGGTTGACTTGGAAGGTTATGAAAATGAAATTAGTAGTGACTACTTTACATGTAGAGAATACATGGGATGATAAGTAGGCAGATCTGTAATGACTAAGGCAGCTAGGAGAATACTTTTAATGGTGTTGCTCCTAGCAACAAAACCCACAATTTCAATGTGGATTTTTTCAATGTGTGTTTTCAGAAAAATATCATTAGATGAAGAAAACTGAATCTTCTCTTCCTATCATCTCCTTTATGTACTACTATATTTTATGTATGCGATCTGAGCCGAAAATAAAATTAGCTCAATAATTTGTAAGTTGGTAAGTAGGAGATAAGATCAACTGCAGCTGCATATCTCCATAAAAACAGTGATTAGTGTAAGTAAAATCCTTGACTTGTTTATGAAACAACACAAGTCAGAAATCTCTCAGAATACTTCCTCTTTGGTGCTTTTTGTCCAAATTTTTATGATTTTACATTACCATTTTGAAGTTCTTTTTAGAAGTAGAGACCTAAGTAAAATTCTTACAATTTCATCAGTTATGATTATAAAAGATATGACACCCTAGAGGTAAAATAAGCTTTTTATACAAGTTTTCCCATTTTGTGAACTAGACATTCTTAATATTAAAAATAATATCAGAGAAAGAAAACTGATTGAAAAGCTGCAAAATACAGTTGGAAAAATTATTCAAGGCAAATGTTAAGTAAATTATATTGCCCAGAAATAAAATAATAGTAATACATGTATTGTGAACTTTATGATGAAGTGAGTTATCTAACATTGGAAAAGACTTACTGAGCATTTTTAGATTTATTTTGTGAACTATTTGACTAGGCATAGTTTTATAATTTAGATAAGACAAGATGTCATTAAGGGAGGAAGACTGAAAAATAAAAATCCTTCAGAAATCCCAGTGTGAAGTATCTACTCATATCAGTAAGTTGTTAGTCATATGAATATTTACTTAGAAACAAGCTCCCCCTCCCCTTATATGAGTAACTGATCAATGGGAGAAACAAGATGTTTTAAGTCTGTCTTCCAAAGACAACATGGCTTGTGAATGTGGGCTTGGTGCCATGAAACTTCCCTAGGGAAAGGGATATATGTATCTATATATACACATATATATGTATGTATTTGATTCAGATAATTCTAGGATGGGCGGAAAAATAGTCAAATTTCAGGCTTATCTCCTTAGATGTGGCAACAACCAGAGGACATTGGAATGTTTTGGATTGATGTTGGTAATTCAGATAAAATTTTGGATACACCATTACAACCCTCCTTATTACTTGAATCAGAAGTAGCTTAATGAAAGCACTCTACAGGCATTCCTAACATCACTCAATTTTTAAAATATTTTATAGAATTATATTTGAAATGAGACAGTCTCTTGGAACATGTTATTTGCACACCACTGTAAGTACTCTTAAGCAGATTTGCAGCTCAAGTCTACTCCTGTCAAAATGCAAAATCTCTGCTAGTTTAAGTGGCATCAAGATTTGTCTCCTAGTCCTAAAGTATAAAGCAGTTCAAGGGTTGTTGTCCATTACACCACTCATAATCTGCTCATAACTCACTGCAAATTTATATGCCCTTCTTCCAGTGTGCTGTAAAGGAGATAGATCCAGGGCTCATGAATGCTCTTAGGACATTTGCAAACTGAATGTACTTAGAAAGCAAGGAGGATAGCATGAAATTTCCTCATAAGTGTTAAAATAGATGGGATGACTCTTAGAGCTTCATTGAAATGTCAGCTTTGGCTTATATGCTTGAACATTCATGCTAATCTGACCAATAGAATTGCACTAGCATGTACATTATTTTCTGTATTTTCCAGCAGTGTTTGCAAAACAGTCACCTCTAACATCATTGCCTAGGTGTTGTACAAGAATATAAACACTTGTGTTTTGTATCTTGCTGCAGAATTTAGTACTGATATTCACCCATTTGCTTCAGGTCTGTGTTTTTACTTCCCTTTGTACTGAGAAAAAATAAAACATATTCAGTTCTATAAATACTGTTAGTTGTAAAATAGGGTAAAAGACCTGTTTCATGGATTCACTTTATGCTTATGGATGGAAATCCTAAATCAAATCTTTCACCCTTTTCTCTATTTTTTTCAGCTATTACAGCTTTTTCAGAATGCTTCCCTTCAAAGTGAACAGCCATAAGGTCTTTGCCTCTATGCTGGAGAAACTGTCTCCAATTCCAGGTGACGATTACTCAAAAGAGAGCAGTATTTGCTTCATATATTTGATTCCTTTGAACTGAATTGCTTTAATGAAAGTAGCATTCAACAAATCTATACACTACAGCAGATATAGTGATCCTAGTTGTCCCTTTGTACACCAGCGTGCATCAGCTATTCCACTGAGAATGGAGAAACTCCAGATAAAAGCAATACTAAAAGGGAATTTGAACTTTCCTGTAAGGGGCAAATTAACTGTTTCACAGGGGAGCCAGTTGCAACATGCATGTGGTATTCATGAACTTCATGAACTCTTTTGCTTTTTTGTTGCATAGAGCATTTTGTATTTTAAACAGTAATGGTTTTTAGGTTATGAGCAAGTAAAATATGTTCTCTTTCTAAATACAATTTCTGACATTTAAAATCATTTTTCTTAGTGTTTTAGCCCTGTTAGTGTTTGGTAAGAGCATATGGAGAGAGGAGAGATGAGGAGGAGAAGGAGAAGGAGAAGGAAAAGGAGAAGGAGAAGGAGGAGAAGGAGAAGGAGAAGGAGGAGAAGAAAGAGAAGGAGAAGAAAGAGAAAGAGAAGGAGAAGGAGGAAGAGAAGGCGAGCAGAGGAGAGGAGAGGATGGTGATGAGTGCCCAAAGCATCAAATAATCATTGAAGAGCTGCCTTCAGATACAGATTAGTCTTCCTAAATGAAAATACTTCCTGAAATGTGATCCCAAGAAGAGCCTTTTTGATATAGATTTATTAAAGATTCAAATTCTGTCAAGATGGCTCAGAAGATATAATAGAAAAGAATCTGATCCAGTACTTTTTTTGAAGTGCTTTATACTCAGACTGTTAAAAAATTAAGGAACAACTCCTAGAGTTGCTGAGCTGATAAGAGCAACTCCAGGAAAATCAGGTTATTTTCATTAGCTTAATCCAAAATGAACAATGCCTGTGCAAAGCACACTTGATGTATTTAATGATGTCTATTTTTTTCCACTTCTAAGAAAAACCTCTGTTGTAGACCACAGTGAATCATCCATTTGCACTGCTGTATATTTTGTATAGACCGAGTTCTTAACTCCTGTTACTGTTTTATGTTCAGAACTGGAGTTTCTTCTGGTCTCTGATTTGATTCTGCATACCTTCAAAGAACGGAGCAAGGTATGTAATGGGAAGAACCCCAAAGCCTTCTGTGGAATTTCTGTTGATTACAGGATTAGTTTCTTTTCTCCTGGAAATTTATTGGGACAAATACACTTGTTTCACTTTCTCATTTGGGATTAAAAAAACCACAACAGAAACAATGAATACATAACACTGCTCAAATGTAGCCCATAAAACTTGTTATATTTTCACACGCTTTGTGAAACTAATATATCAACTAACATTTCAGCTGCATGGCTTGTTTCAGCTTCATACTACAAACAATGCTTCCAAGTCTCTTCAGATGCTCATAAAGGCCACACTGAAGTTTGAGTCAAGTTGTGATTGACATAGCTTTTCATTATTCCCTAAATATATATGCAAGAGTCAACACTTTGGGCCGCCATATGCATGACTGAGATATCTCCAGAAAGCATGTGCATCTGATTGAACAATCAGATTATTTACATTATTTGTTTACAGATTTTAAATTAAAAACCATGTTCTTCATTTAAAAGGCAGTCCTGGCATAACTTCATTGTATCTTCATGACATTTATCTATTTGTATATTCTCAGAGAATATACCTCAGAGAATGCAGGCACAAATACATAGGTATGAAAATACGGGTTCATTGCACAGCCTCTGAATACTTCAGCACTGGCTGTCAGGAATATGAAAAGGCACCTTACAATTTTTATTTAAATAGAATGGGGCATAATCTATATGCCATGTTATACGTGAAAGAACTCTAAAACTGGTTGCACCAATCACAAAACAGATTTTTGGTTGGTTTGTTTGTTTGTTTTAAAAAAGATATATTTGAAAAAAAAACCCCCAAACCTGAAGTTATCCAGTATGAGAGATGTATTTAAAGGTAAGTTACATTGTAGCAGGATTTGCTATTCTGGATAATACCACTGTGCACAGGAAAGACATTATTTTTGCAACACACATCGAATTGTATTCATCAACTTTTACATTCATCTGAGTTCTTTTCAATCATTATTTAATTATCAAATTGAAAATCCTGAGATATTTTGTATTTGTTGCAGCTCTCTTTCACTTTCGTGGCTTTGAATATCCCTTCTCTGGATTAAGTTCATGACTGTGTTCTTTGATCAGTAACTTTTCTTATCAGCATCTGCATATTGCCCCCAGTACTGGGAACACTACATACCAGTATAGACTGTAATGTAGTATGATATAAGCTTTGGATATAAGATTGGTATGATATAAGATTTGGAGAATAAGCCTCCAAACAATACATGAAACTATCAGCACATGAAACTACCAGAAATCATTTCAACACAAGTGATCAAGCACAGAAGCAACATGATGTTTGAAAGAGAAGCAAATTTCAAATTATGTACATATGATCCAGAACTCATCTCAGTTTCAATGTATGAAGAAAACCAGGATTTATCTTGCTGCAAATTTAGGCCATAATGCAGTAAATGTCTCCAGCACTGAATAGAACTCTTTTATACAAGGACCATTCCCCAGGAGTTCAACTAAATATAGTACTTAGTTAAGATCATCCAGTGGTCCTCGAAGAAACAAGGTTTAAGTCTTTTATACGTATGAGACAGTGGTGTTTGAATTACAAATAAATTACAATACTAATTATACTAATAGTTGTGGTAGTGCACCCCCCTCTTGGACTGCTGTGTGATCAGAGAAATATTGGCCTTTATTAGTGGCTCCCAGGAGATGGAGCTCCTCAAATAGAACAATATTATTGTTACTGGATTTTTTAAAAATTACAGTAATTACCATTTCGAATTAAGGCCAGAATGAAGATTGATAACTAAAGTCAATCATCTTGTGGTCCTAAGTGATGCCCTTTTATCTCTTCTGGGCCACAGCAGGCTGACCAGCATCTTGTTCTGAGTGGAACACCTTTCAGACCTCATGAACCCTCAAGTTTGCAATACTTGTGGGACCATTATCAAAAGTTGACAGTGAGGCCTGGACTGATGCACACCCCAACTTCTTGAGGCTTAACTCTCACACCTTGAAAAATGCAGAGGCATTCAACGTGAACTGGACTCAAGGCGAACTTTTCACTCTCGTTGTTGTAGTAAATCATATTGAATTGCTTAGCAAGTGTTAAATTAATCAATAATTAGGTGCTGCCAAATCCTTCAGATATAAACCATTGATCAAGTCTGGGATAAGATTCAACTCGGCCATACTTGACTTTATCAGGAGTTTAGAAACCAAGGAGGTCCTCTCTGAACCTTGTGACTCAGCAGGAGAATTTACTTTAACCTTTTGTATCCCTACGCTTTTCCTTCTGTAGTCTCTGTACGAATCATCCTAAATTGATTTTAATCCACTTCTCCTTTGTATGTTTCATCCATGTAGTAAATAAGAGCGAACCTCACCACTGAACTTTGTCATGCTTTCTCAAATTTATATTAATCTCCTTTTCTAATACCTTTGATGGTCATCCTTTGGATGACCTAAACCACGCATTGATGACAGTGGTGTAACCATATTGCCTCTCATGTGTAAAGATAAAAAATCTTCAATAGACAAGACACAAAAGAATAAGAAAGGAACAAGTGGCTTAACGAAATGATCTTTTCAAAGTCAGTGCAGTGGGTCAGTAGAAGACTATAAACTAGGATTTGGGAGATAAATGTTTAATGTTCCTTCTTGTCCAGAAAGCCACCCTTTCCTGCAAACCAGATTTTGAAATTTAAACAGCAGTGAGACAAAAGGAAACAAATGCTATAGCAAGAAGGCCCAAGAGGATTTAGGTATTAATAGTCCTCCTGTTGGTAGAGTACTTAGCTGATAAGGTTTCTTCTGCTTACATTATGTGCAGATTTATTTAGTGGTTCTTCACCTTTAATTTTAGCAGAGGTAGAGGAACTTTTGATCAACGGCAGCCTTAATCAGTTATGGGGTTTTTGTTTGTTTTATGAACCCACAGGAAAACACAACCTGATGTATATTTATTATGTGTATGAATCCATACCATATAGATTAATTTAAAAATTGATCTTCATTTGACAGCAAAGAAGTATCAGATTTTTTGCTTTCATTCTTTATATTTGTGTAATATTTCCAATTGGATGTGGCTAAACTTAATGATATACAATCTTTAGGTCAAAATCAGTCAAGTATCTCAGGCATAACTAAAGAAACCAGAATTATTTTTCTTTTCTTTTAGACAAACTGTAGACATTTTTTCTGTATCTGTTTGTCTGAAACCATAATGAATTCCTCCTGTACATTTAGGTGGCATTTTCCTGCTGTTACTTATTTGAAATAAAGAGGTGTCCAAATGTCTCATTCAGGACTTTTGTGTTAGGTCACAGTGCATGGATGTAGCCTGAAATGTTTACAGCTGCATACAATAGAATCCTGAAGTGCTTTCGTGCTTGAGGTAAGCTGTTTACTACAGCAGCTCAGAGGATTCCTGTGGGTCCTTGACTCCTTTCTGAAGATTAACCTTAAATGTTTCTATGCACTTTACATCTATATTCTATTCATTTTTCATTGCTCCATTTAAGTAAAGGAAATTACTTGTAGGATTGAATCAGTGATAAAGATGGAACTCACACAAAAAAAACCCCTGTAATGTGGTATAAGATCCGGGTTCTAGGAAGCATTTAACTTTGGTTACAAGGAAAATGCTATAAATCTTTGCTGATTAATATTTTAAGTCATAGTTCTATAGCCAGATGTTACTGTATTTGTATCCTGAAAAGGAAATAGTAGAGAAACCAAGATATTGTATCACAGACAAGCATTTAAGGTGAAAATTAAAATAAATAAAAATAATAATAACAGCAAACTATCTTCACTATTTTAGCACAAACATTTATTTATTTGCCATGTTCTTTTAAAAACAATATGGAATAATTTTTAAGAATCACAGGGTCTCCATTTTTCAATTCCCTTATGAAATAATGTTCGTAAGGTTTTGTTGCTTTTCAACCAGACAGAAATAACATCTTTGGTTTTGTCCTTTTGGAGGAGGAATGTGATGTGTATGTGGCAATATTCTAGGGTTATCCACTAGTAATAAATATTGTGTTATTTGGTCTGTGACAGGTGTAAATAAAAAGCTCTAGATGTGTCATGTAGTTTCTATAGAAAATTGACGGAGCAGCAGATATGAGCTTAATTGAATGTGTATAAAGTTTTATATCTGATACAAAAGAGTACTCTTGAGAGCAAACTTCAGAAAGGTCTAAGCCATCTGATTCAGGAACAGGGAAAACAGAGGTATTCTGTGTAAAATTCTCAAACTTGAGAGATATTTTTTCTGTCAAAATAGCCTGGAATGAGACCCTCCTGCCAATCTATGGTGGGGAAGTTTTGGAACAAGACATTTTCTTCTTTCATACAAACACTGTGGGTAGGAAACAAAGCAAGGAGACATTGTGTAGTTTTACTTCAATGATGTTTTACATTCCCACAACAACCTACTGAGCTGGCACAATCAGTCCTATATGTGTGCTGAAGGTTCAGGCTCAGCTTAACTTGGGCTGAGATAAGTGAGTCAGTTACCGATCCAGCTGAAAACACATCACACTTCACCATACTTTCCTTTGGCTTCTAGTTTCATTCTGAAAGGAGATCTACTCACCAACACATTTCACCCTGAAGGCACACAACAATAAAGCTGATCATAAGAAAGTGGCAGAATGAAGAACAAATGGAAGAACTGATCTCTGGAGTAGTTCAGTGTTAACATCAATTTAATCTAACTATGAAACTGCATACTTTTTGCTTCTGTGGATAAAATTCTTGGTTTAATCCTTTAGTCTGCCTGTTTGCTACAAAATGCCTACAAACCTATCTCATGAACTTCCTAATGCAGTAGGTGAGGAGGAAAGTGGCTGCTGTACTGGTCCTTTCTCAGTGGAATCTGAAGGTAAGGTTAAAAAAAAAATCTTGAGTCTGTCCATTTTGCTTTTATCACAGTGGTTTATTTTTCTTATCATTTTAGTCCTATATGTTCAAAACCTAAATGTAGTGGGTTTTTTTCTTTTGTAGTTGTTATATATTTGCTCAAGAACTCATAAGGAGCATGTCTTCGTCCTAACCATTTTATTTCAGTAAAATACAGCAGGATTGGCTTATGATTCGCTTTATATACAGAAATATTCCTTTCAGTTAGTCAACAGTAAATGGATGGAAATGACATTTACCACCATTCTTGTTTTTGTAGCACAAGTAGCCTTTTCTTTTGCTGCCATAGGAAAATTTTGGAATCTTTGTTCTTCTTGTATATTGTATGTCACAAGTTTAGTGTATTTACAAGGAGGTGCTGTTTTATAACACCAATGCTAGGATTACTAAAAGGGACAGAAAAGTAACAGGTATTTTTTTTCTGTTTCTCTACTTGTGTTTCACATTTGACACCATTCCATGCATAGTTCATTTGGTTTTCTCCCAGTTAGCCTATCAATAAACTGTTTTCCTTTGCTGTTCGAGTCTTTTGCTCAACAAAAGAGAAAAAGAAAAATATTTCAAAGCATAGGAAAACATGCATATAAGATCACAAATATTGACAGGAAGACTCAAAGGCAGATGGACTATCAAAAATTACAGCTCTGTAGAAGACACTCACTAGGCATGTGCAGACTATGGGTCAAAGGCAAAGATGATACCTGCCAATTATCCTACTTTCTACTACAGGTATAAATCATGATTTAACACATTTTGGAAAGATGAATCCAAGTGCCATATTTGTTAATAGAATTGGTTGAATATTTTCTGTTTTCTTAAAGTAGCTTTAACATGGAGTCTTACCTGCTCTCTTCACGTTGTCTCACATCTTCATTTTGGCATACCACCGCATTTGTCACAGTATACATTTTGCCCATGCAATTGCAGGTAAATGTACACAATCATAACAGAGGATCTAAATTTGTGTTCTTTGCTCTACAATAGCTATTAACACCTAGCGTGACAGAGTTACGATACAGCTTTTAGTCTTTGATTTAGTCTTTAATTAAAGCCACTGTATTAAAAATATGTTGAACATGGTAATTAACATAATAACTTCCTACTGTCCAAAAAAGACTTCATAAGCTAATCTAGTTCACCCATTTGCGTCCAAATGAATCAATCATCTCTACATGTATGTTTTTCTGATGTTTTCTTAAAATTCACATATGAAATGAATCCACCATCACGGCTGGCAATCCCTTCTAGTGCTTCACTCTTCTCCTAGTCACGAATTTTTCTACTCAGGAAAGTGAATATTGCTCATAGGACTTCCTAGACAAACTTCAGTTATTTTCCCCTGATCTTCACTCTGAGTCTTTGCGCGTGGACCACAGACAGCTTCACACTGTTGCTGCGACGTGTCCATGGCCCGTGCTCTGGGACGAGAGTAAGGAGAAGGGATGCAATGATCTCTGGGTGGTCATCGGGCCTGTTGCAACCTGTTCTGAAACAAGCAATTTCGTATTTTCTCCCCTGTCCTCACCTCCCGTAAAACACTGTCTTCTGAAATAAAGTGCATGAGTGGGCGTCATTATTTTTATTTTTCCCTTCTAGCGGGAAAAAGGGCACCGTTTTTACGGAGGCTTCGTAGCCTTGCCCACGGGGGAGTGGTTCTGTACCTCCCCTCCGTCGGCTCCGGCCGCTGCCCGTGGCGGGGATCGCCCTGCCCGCACCCCACGCCTCCGGTTGTTGATGGTGGCGGCCGCCGCCCGCCCCGCGTNCGCCGCGCCCGCCCGCTCCCCCTCTCTCCCCGGCACTGCCGCAGAGGCTCCACCGCAACGCGAAGCACACAGGCGCTCCAGTCTGCCCCTCCTCTGGTCTGTCACGCTCGGCGGCTCCTCCGGAAGGCTCCTCGCTCCCTCCAGCAGCCTCACGCCGCGAGAAGGAGACAGCGGCAGTGGGAGCGGAGGGAGCTGCCGCGGTTCTCCGTCGCCTGCCCCCCCGGTAAGTGATGCTCCGGGCACCCGGGCTGCCGCGGCTGCTCTGGGGCAACTTTTCCGTTTGGGGTTTTTTGTTTGTGTGGGTTTTTTTGGTGGGTTTTTTGTTCGTTTGTTTTGTTTTGGTTTGTTTTTTGTTTTGTTTTGTTTTTTTAATCATACTTGCCTTCAACTTTTCCGCGGAACTTACAGGAGGCTTGCTCGCCGGGGAGGGGGCAGAGCTCTCTTCGGGGCAGGTCGAGCCTTAGTTGGGAGCGCGAGGTTCCCTCTCATCTCCGCGGTGAGCGCCAGCCGTCTGTGCTCGGCTGCTGATCACTCCAGCTCCATCCAGATCTCGCTCGCTCTTTGCACAGAGAGAGCAGGTTGCACAGATCGAGGCGGTGTGAGCGTCTAATCTCTGCCTTAGAAGCTGACTGGCATATTAAAGCTGACAGAAGTTTTGCACGCTAGGGGAACAAAAACGAGGGGTGTCGAGGTTCGGACACTCCAGATGCTTGAAGAGAGCAAGTTTGCAGATGTCCTAGCAGTAATGATGGCGAGGAAAATCAAAGGTACAGAAAGGTTGTCAATTCCAGCTCCTCAGGGAACCGACTCTTTGTAAGATCTGTCAAGAAGGGGACATGCAGGGTTTCAGACCTTGGAACAGAAAACGAAGGGGGGAGGGAAGAAAGAGAGAAAGAAAGATAAAGAGAGGAAGAGGAGAGGAAGAAAGAAAGAGAGAGAAAGAAAGGGAAGGAAGGAAGGAAGGAAAAGAAAGAACCAATTAACCAATTTAAGTGGTTTTGAAAGCACTGTTGCTTTTCTCACGGTGGATTCCCTTCAAGGACTGTAAATCACACTGGCTGCGTTGACAAAGTAGTTTAGCATTGGTGATCCATAGGGGGGATCGGGGGACTCCCTTCCCTGCAGCTTCAGGAGAGGACTTTTCCAAAACACGCTGAGTTCCTGCTTTGCCGGGTGCTTTGGGAATTTAGGTCCCGGGACGCCTCCGACGGTTTATGGGGAGGGGAGTGTAGGAAAGTCACAGTGAGAAGTATAGTACAAGTCCCAGGGTTAGGAAGAGCCGTGGGATAGTGAAACATTTTGAGGCAGCCTCCATTTAATTTAAAGAGGATTGCAGGGTAGAAAAGTCCGAGGAATTAGAAGAGACATAGGAGCTGGTCTGGCAGTACTGAGGGGAGGCAGGACATCCCAGTGACTGAAGGGCTGGGTGACGGGGATAATTGAACATGGAGGTCACTGATTAGTCTTGGGACCCTAATCCTGCAAAAGCACTGTGGGCGCACTGTGAGTAGGGGGCGAGGGTGTGAGCTGAGTCATGCTGGCTGGGCCAGCCACAGCACATCTGTACAGAAAGGAGGGGGCTGAGGAGAGAAGGAAGAGATGAGGAAGAAGCGTATAAAGATAGGTGGGGAGAAGGGAGACCGTCTCCTGGAAAGATGCTGAGATCGCTCAGAGGCTCCTCTGTGATTGATAGTATCCTGCTCTCCTTTCCGTAAAGGATTAGGACGCTGAAGAGTGTGTCTTTGATGGGGGGGGGGGGGGGGGGGTGGATTGCAGAGGTTAGTACAACACAAGAGAAATCTACTCAGATAAACACACTTGGTACTGCTGGTCCTTGGGCTGCATTGCACTGCAGTGCAGGGAGCTAACAGCAACTTCTGCCTTAGGAGAGAGAGGGAGCTGCTGAATTGATCTGTAAAGGTGGCACAAACCATGCTGAAATTACTGCTTCACGAGGGAATTGAAGATAGAATTGGAAGTAAAGCTGTAAGGAGATATTCAAAGAACCTTCCTTATGAATTCACAATTAACCATAAAAGGTTTTAGGAAAAAAGAAAACAACACTCAAACCAAATAAATGTTTCTTGATTGGATTAATTGTAAATAGTATACTTCTGTAGGAAGTTGTTTTCCTCCAGGTTCTCTGTGGGAAAAAGTCCTGTTTTAACTGTTCCGTATATCCTCCCAAACTGAAGTTTTACAGTGGTTGTTCTTTTCACAGATTGAGGTGAGAATGAAAATTACCATTTCACTGTTTCATGCAATATTCATAGTTTTCCATGTAACGAACCATTTATTCAATATTTTCGTAGAGAATAAGGCACCATGGTAAACCAGAGCCCCATTCCTTCCCTCTCACCTACATCTTTTCTGCAATTTCCCTGAATTATAGCATGCTTATTGCTTTGGTGTTTTTTTTTTTTTAAATCTTTTTCCATAATGTATGAGCAAGAAGCATTGCTTTTCTGTAGTCCAAAGAAGTACAAAATTTGCCAAATACAGTCACAGTAACTACCAAGTGGACTTTTATTTATATTTGGAGGAAAGCTTTGTGTAGGCCAAATATTGAGAAAAAGAAAGTCTGGCAATTAAAACTGTTGACGCATGTCTTCAAACATCTTGAAACAATACTTGAAGAAAAAGAAGAAACAATAATTGAATGTTTCTATTTCTGAAGCTGTATTTCTACTGCTTATTCAATAAAGATGACCCTGAATATCAGTGGCACAGACTAAGCACAGACTTTCTCTGATGGCAACTTGATGTTAAATTATGTGTCATTGCTTTTTTGAAAAATAGATTTCAATTTGGCAAGTGAGATCAAACCCACTGTTTTCTGATTATATATTTGAGAAATCTAATTTCTTTTCAGTAGCAATAAAGCAAAGGCATTAATTTTTTTTCTCAGTTCTGAGCAACATGTAAGAAAGCTGTTTGCAACAAAGAAAAATCACATGAAGAATTGTTATGTTTGCAAAACATGGTGTTACCTTAGGTGACAATGTGAAATCTATAAATGAGTTTTTATGTGCCTGAGCGTGTAAGCTTGTGTATTGCTTGCAGTAATGATAAATTTCAAATTAGGTTTTTTATTATGTGTTCCAAAGCACAGAGGATAAATGTTTATCCACAGTGGTCCTGCTCATTCTGCTAAAATCAGTGTAAATTGAATTGTATGTTTAAATGGGAACTACAATGAACCCAGCTATATAATTGTTCAGGTTTTTTGATTAGGTTTGTTATTTTGTTGGGTTTTTTTGCGGGGGTATGAAAGTAGTATTAATAAAGATATTTCACATTCTCAATCATATAAAAGTTATTTCAGCATCAGAGACAGATCACTTGTGCTGTGTATTGCTGTGAACCTTTGCAACCCATATGCATCACAGGATGCATATCAATGCATGTTTAAACAAAAGCTCATCAATTAGATTAGATGTGTTTGCAGACCTGTGATAGGGAACCCACAGCTGCTGCCACTGCTTTTGTATTATGTAGTGCATAACACTTTCCTATTGAAACAGAATGGCAACCTTTTTAAAATGATTTAGGGGGCTAGATTTACAGCTTGTCTTCTTTAAAGTGTTTGTAAGCACTATAATGAAAAACATTAATTGAAAGTACTCACAAAGTATTGACACTGGAAGAAAAAGGTAGTTAAATTTTTCTTTTAAAATGGCAAACTGTTTCAGTTTTAAATTAAATGTTATATATTTTCTAGTATCTATCTTACAAAACATGATGAGCTTTTTTTTCCAATAAAACACTGGCTGAAAATCTAACAAGCCTTAATTAACCTTTGATTTTGTTCATTGCTACATGGTTCTCCTAGAGACATTATAAACATGCAGAGTACCTATTCTGGTGTAAATACGTATGTTCAGGTCAGTGATACATTAGTCACATATTAGTTTGGTTTCAAATTACCATTGTTACGTCAACAAGAAATAAAGAAGCGCATGTTAAATATAATAAAATACAAATTTCTTTAGCATGATTATGATTGAAGCTGTTGTACTTTTGCTAAAAAAAAAAAACAAATAGAGGGGGTAGTGTAACACCGAGCGCATCCTTTTCTTCTCTGTAGTTCCAAATCAGTCTTTTTCACACCCAGAGAGGTTAATAAAAGTTTAAATATTGCATACACAACAAATGAAATTGCTTAACGCTAAAGTGTTATACACTGTAGTACAATTAAGATACCATTGACAACCTTTCATTTTTAGATCTGAATTTTTACCTCTGTTTGTCTGTATTTCTGCTGGCGGACTGCTGATAGTAAAGGCTTGCCATGCATCAACAAAACATCAGAGATTTTCATGATTAGGTGGGCATTCCATCCAAATATTTCTAATTGAACTAAAGATGCACCATATTAAAAATACAAATGGCACCTACTAGGTAATGTAGCTGCTTCAGCACATAAGGCATACAGCTTTATATTGATCTGGGACTCATGAAAAATATGGTGTTGCTGCAGCTTCATGTTTCCTTGCCAGCCGCAAGATTTTTTTTTTTTAAGATAAAGCAGTATCCCTGTAGCTGGCTTTCTCTTTCTCTGCAGGTTATTTTTGTGGTCATGGCTGTGTGGGTCTAGCTGCGTGCTTTGTTCTAGAATGGTGGTCTGTGTCTCACAAGGACGTCTTGATTTTTGACTGAAAATCCATGTTACAATGAATACAGTTAGTAGCAGCATTAAAGCATCCTGCAGGATTTTTTCCCCTTTAATGATCATAGCAGGGTTTGTGTAGGAAAAACCTTAATTAAACACATAATGAAAACTAGTTATTTAATCACTATTTCACCACTTATCCATGGTAACCATGGAATGGTGAAATGATTTAGCTCATAACATCTCATAGGGCCTCCGGTTCTTTACGTGACACCACTTTGATTCCATACAGAGCTGGAGGACAAACTTCCCTTTCTGTAAGTGTAGCAGTGCTTATAAGAAGATGGTTTTGTAAACTACGTTCCACCACCCCCACCTCCTTTGACCATATATAGGTTTTGCTTTTATCTGGTAACCGCAGCTATTGCTGCAGCCTTACAAATGAAGTGGTCCCCAGTACTGTTGCTAAGGCTGAGAAATGAGTGATTCCTTGGATTATAACTGTCCATGAGGCAGCAGTGTGCTCTTGCGGCCAAGAAGGTCAATGTTACTTTGGAGTGCATTAGGAATAGCATTGCCAGCACAATGGAGGAGATGATCCTGCCCCTCTACTCAGCCCCAGTGAGGCCACATCTGGAGCGCTGTGTTGAGTGCTGTGCTCTTCTCAGAACAAGAGACATGGAGTGCCTGCAGTGGGACCAACAGAGGCTATTAAGAAGATGGGCGAACTGGAGCATCTCTCTTATGGGGAAAGACTGAAGGAGTTGGGCCTGTTCAGCTTTGAGAAGAGAGGACTGAGAGGGGACTTAATCAGTAACTATAAGTAACTGAAGGAAGAGGATGGAGCCAGAGTCTTCTTAGTGGTGCTGAACAACAGGACAGAAGGCAATGGGCAGAAACTGATGCACAGAAAATTCCATCTGAATACAAGGAAGAACTTCTTTACTGTGTGGGTGACCAAGCGTTGGAACAGATGGTTCCGAGAGATTGTGGAGTCTCCCTCACTGGAGATATAGAAGAACCACCTGGATNTGGATGCAATCCCATCCTGTGTGCTCTAGCATAACTCTGCTTGAAGTTGGACCAGATGACCTACTGTAGAATCTTTCCAACCCATTCCGTGATTCTGTGATTCCAGCTGGAAGTCACCACTCTTCATCATGCAACTTTCTGTTGTTTCTTTTTCATCTGTGTGGATTCTTGAAATCCAGCCTTTTGGACAGATAGATGAATGTATAATAATGCTGTCTGTAAAAATGAGACAAAATATTTATTTATTTATTTCCATTAAAAAGGAACACCCTTGAAAATTCCATCACAGAATATATCCCAAGCATCAAACAATAAAGATAAGATCAACAATGTATTTTTCTATTTCCTGATCATACTGAAAGCTCTCTGCAGTGCACTAAGGATATCTTCCTCGTAGAGATATGAAGGCCTAGATACTATTTGGCATTTTCCATTTTAACTCTCAGTCTAACAAAGTAAATTACTTGATACAAACTATGGAAAGTCTTATAGTAGTAGCTTGTTAGTGCCTTTAGAGGGGATTTATGGAACTGTGAATGATTTGTCATAAGGCGTATGAGCCTGGTTCTGAAAGAAAAAATAAGACCACATATTGCCATGGTCTCCTATGAGTTTAGAAAATGCATATTCTTGATTTTACAGTGCAAAGTTCTCAGTTTTTACTGAGTTGCATTTGACATGGTTTTAATCAACAGGTTAAAAAACCATAATTCTAAATGCAATAGGTAAAGGCACCAAATATTAACTTTTCACCTGTCTTGTTTTCCTACTTTTCATATCAGCACATAGCTGTGCAGTTCATGTTGGCTTTTTCTTTGAGTCAGTATTCTTGGTTTCTAGATATCACTTCTTGTGAGCAGAACTCACTGACTCACTTCCTGTGTAGCTGAGGCACAGTCTGCCACTGACACTGGATTCACTTACCTTTTCAACATCCTTTCTCAGCGCATAAGCAGCACCTTAGTTTCAAACAACTCAGCTGTTATTTCCTGTCAGCTTTGTTAAATAAATCAAATTCTCAAAATAGAGTATCAGGTGAAAATGCACTTGGTGATGTAAGACATATAACTAACAAACTCCTGATGATGCATGGGAATTTTGTAAGAGTAAGCTGTTCAGAGAAAAAAAAAATTACGTCTGCTATGCAGACATAATTTGTTCTTTTCCTCTGTATGCCATCTCATCACTGGCTGCAATATACTGCAGACTTATTGAAGATGTTTAAAATAGCTAGTTTCTGTTGCAGTCCAGTACACCAGTACATGATGCTCTGAATGAACTACAGACATGCTTGAGATTATCCTACAATGTGGATCATCATGATGATAGATTGTCCTCCATTCAAAGCTAATTAGTTTAAAACTTGCAGGAAGGTTTCTGCACAACACTGCTGAAATGAAAAAAGAGTCTTGGAATAATGCACATTATTCCAAGGGGCTCTTTGAAATCATTTCATCCAGTCCACTCCTAAAAGCAGGGACAACTTATATAGTTAAATTGGTTTGCTTGGGGCCTTTCCCAGTCAAAGTCTGAATATCTCCAGGGATGAGAACCTCAAAGCTTCTCTGTGCAACCTTTTCCCTGCTTCACTGGGCTCATTATGAAGACTTACTTCCTTATAATTAGGTGTTGGTAAGAGGGGCAAAATTGGACATACTAATATAACTGTAGCTTGACTAATAGAGGGGAATAGTTGCTACAGGTAAAACTCTTGCTCATGCATTCCAGGCTGTAGCTATCCTTCATTACCACAGGGTACACTGTGCTGTATAACAGCACAAGTTAAAATGGCATCCCTTTGCCAAAAGACTGATAAGTTGGCACAGAGGCCATGATTTTTCTTGGAGAAAACATTTCCTGTCATCTCTTAGAACGATGTTACAGTGCATGATTTTTGAAATGTGGTAATTGATGAAAAGTATTTTGATACAACTGCCTATGAACAGTATGGATCTAAGAGTCCCATTGGGCTATCGAGTGTTATGCAGGGGCTTGTATTAGTGGACAAGGATGTTCTCCACAAGTGGCTTCCTGTCAGCTGTGAGAGCAGGGACACCTATTACATGTCTACATACATACATATAAGGACTAATTTAGATCCCAGTGAATCTTACTGTAATTCAAATGAGGTTAGTACAATTGCATTTAATGGGAATTTGGCTCAGAGTCTGTCAGTCTGGAGGTTTTGTTGAAGAAAAAAGCCTGTAAAAGTCCTTGATCTTTTATTGATCTTTTTTTCTATGGTAATTATTTTCTCTTTGATTTTAAATTGCCCTAGCTACATTGATCAATAAATAAGCATTTGACTAGAAAATTTGTATCATTCTAAGATTTCGAGCATCCAGCTGTATCTAAAACTTGTATTTGGATAGAACCTATATGGTTAGCCTTTTAGATATTGTCATGTTAATTAGCACAGAAAATTTCAGATGGCTGTGTTTTTCATAACCATAAATAAAAAAAATCACATCTTTGTGAGTGTATATCTACCTTATAACACCTTAAAAACGTTATAAGGGCATAACTTCACCTTTAAAAATAAAAAAAGTATTTTCTGTGTGTACCTTTTAATCCTTTTGCTGACACTACATTTGCCTATTGAGGAGATAGTCCCCATGGGCAACAGGAAGTGTACACTTAAAAGTTCATTCTTTGCTGCTTAAACTAACAAATAGATTCCTAATTTGACATATTTCATAGAGTTTTCCAAGTTGGGTAGGCCAAGACTTGCAGCAAAAGTTCAGCCCAGTTATTGGGAAAACTGGAAAAGTCTTTGATACTTTTCTTTAGTGTTAGTCTTTGATAATTTCTTTAGTCCATTTACCTGGAATACTAATTCCTTTCCAGTACTCTTCCTGCCTTTGAAATAGTGTAAAGAAAAAAAGAAACAACTTGGACATGGAGAAGAGAGGATGCTTTTCCTAAAAATCAGAAAGAGGTGGTATGTATCTATAGGGTTAGACACCATATAGAAACAGCTAGCAATTGTCTGCTTAAATGAATTAAATTTAGTTTCATTTTTGTTTCTTCAAATGAGATTCCATATTTGGTTCCCACCTGAACTTGTGATAGTCTAAGTCCTTATTAATTGTAAAGGTTTTAAAAGTTTTACTTAGTACCTGGTAGTAAGGATCTGAGTAATCTTCTACTCCGTATACAAACTCCTTAAATTCTCAATATCTAAATAGATACATTTAGGCCTTTATTTATAATAACTCTCAGTAGAAGACATATTTGAGTTGAATGCAGTAGATACCTGTATTAAAAAAAATAATTAAGGTATCAGTCCTTGTACACCTTGAACAACTGATCACAAATTCCCAGAGGTAAAAAGATAATGCCGTCATGGCGATGCTGTGCATTTATTCATAAAAACTGGAAGGTATGAAAGGAAAAAACCTCTAAATTGGCCAAACACATTTTAAGAAATGGATGTTTAGAAAATGGGTGCTAGTTAGCTAAAGTGAGTTCTTGTGAAAGATCATTATTTTTTAGGTCCAATATTGACCAGAGCAAAACTTGCTGCTACCTTAAGAACTTTAGCAGCTAAAATCCACATTAACAAAACATAGATATCTTATAAGGTGTATGCTGGAGTTATGGCTTGGCTGTCCACTGTCTGTCCATGACCAAGATGTGACACTACTCATTAGTAGTCTGGAAGCAACCTCAGTGCTTTGGTTCTGGACACCTTACCTCCTCCAGGCACTTTTGTGTGTAGTACTGCTTGTTTTGGACTAAATTCCTTTGTAGGAGTAAGGAGTCTTCTGTAAATTCTATTTTAGTTCACATTTGTTCAATAGTTAAAAAAAACAAGCTTTCTTCCTGTTGTAAAATTACATTACGGTTTGGATTAGAAAACAACCAATTGAAAGCATTAAAAAGAATATACTGAGAATTGCTCTGAGACATCTTCTGACTGAAGTGACTCAGGAACAATGCAAGAGAAAACCATTCACGGTGATTTCCTCTACTACATAAAATTGACTTTAGAAAATATTAGTGTACTTTGATTTGCGAAAATTCATAAGATGTTTTTCAGATCCCTTTCTGGTATTGAAATTAATAAAACCTGTGGTTAATGATTATTTCTCATATCTGGCTCACCCTTTTGCTTAGAAAGCTGAATTGCTTCCTGTATGCTGTTTGATCTCCATGTAGCATAAAAAACTTTAAATGTTACATACCATCATCCTCCTCAATTTTAATGTTTTGATTTCATTCCAGCTACAGTTTCTTGGTAGAAAACTACCAGAAGCCACAAAATTGATTTCAGTTCTTTTATTTTCTGTGTTTAGTGCGTGTTTATCGTTCATGTGGTCATGGAGCACAATATAAAAGATTCCTTGCTATAACCAGTTGTACAAAATGATTTAGTAGAATAGCACACTGGTGCCATTCTACTTAATCATTTAGCAAGATGGAAAAACTGCTTCTTCCTGGGAAAACTGTTTCTTCCTAGGAAATAAGTTATTTCTCAGAACAAATTTTCAATTGTTCAATTGCTTGCTAATTTCTGTATTATACTAACAACTGAGAATGGTGACTCCTGCTCTGTAGTCCAAAGGAAGAAAATATATTTTCCAGGATCTGGAGAACTATTGCAGACCAACTTCTTTCAATATCTTCACTGCTCTCTAAAGTAGATTTTGCTCATATAAACCATCAGAGAGTAATTTTATTGTGTATATTTGCTGAAATGTGAGCACCTCAAGTGCATAACATCCCACTTGGTGTTTTAAGGGATGAGTGCTGTTGTGATAGGGGTAGGAATAAAATGTCTCCTAAATGTTCTAGGCTTCCTCTGTGTCTGCTTCAGGTACAGTCTTTCAGATTAGAACAATTACAGTCACCACCTTCTGAAGAAAGACATTGGCAGACTGATGGTCCAGCAGGTGATTGAAGCACGTGTTGCATAAGAAAAGGGTGTGGGTTTGCTCAGCTAGCAAGAGAAGGCCAAAAGAAGATAGGAAAATCTAATTGCTGTCTTCTGTCATCTGATGAGTGATTAGTAAGAAGGTGGAGTCAGGAAACTGTTGTGGTTTTAAGTAACCAGAGTTTTTTATTAGCTGAGGGGGCTAGGAGAGAGGCTTCTTTAAGAAGCTGCTAGAGTTTTTCTCTGCTCTAAGCTAGCCAAGGTCAGGCAACAACGCCTCTGTGATAACATATTTAAGAAGGAGTAGAGGAAAAAAAACTGCGCAGAACATCATGGCCGCTTAAGAGACAGGAGGGTGCGGAGTTTGATTAGCACCAAGGTCAGAGAGAGGAGAAAGAGAAGATGCCTTAAACACTGGAATAGGGCCCCAGCAATCTGTGAGGAATCATA
>WEIV01030242.1:79903-90571 GCA_013390005.1 Calyptomena viridis
TTTTCTTTCCCTTCTCTGAGAAATTTTAGATCTATGTGTGGGCTCTCGGCTTTTAGCCAGAGTCAAACCATGACAGAAACAAAAATTTGAATAAAACGGAATAAATTCTTCACTGTGTGGGTGATGCACTGGAATGCTGTGACACATCTGTCCTTGATGAATGCTCAGAATTTGCCTGGACAAGGTTCTGGGCAACCTGATGTAATTTTGAGGCTAGCCTGGCTTTCAGCAGAAGTCTGGAGTAGATCTCCGGAAGTCCCTTCACACTCTCACTATTCAGTAACTCCACTGATATAAGAGACTACTGGTATAAAAACTACATATTACTGAATTTAATAAATCCAAGTATTTGCATCTCCCTCCTCTGTGAGCCCTTCTACTCACATCGTAATGGTATGTGGTCAAGATCAAGGTTTCTTTTTACAACTGCATACAGTTGTAAATTCAGAAGATGTACATATAGGAGTGAAGAATTTATGATTTGAGAGGGAACTTTATTACTAACAGCAAAATACTCCATCCTTTGTAAGCTACAATCAAGAACTAATAGGCTGATGAAGCAAGAATTTATTTTCTAAAATTGCTTTGCTTATTAAATTTAAAAATTCATGACATCTGATTTTTTTTCCTTTTTTTTCCACTGGAAAAAGAAAATTATTTTTAAAGCATGACTGCTGTAGTATACTGGGCATTAATGTGGACTAGATTTGCTGTTTATTTTGCCTGCTTTGGACCTATATTTCAACACATGCATGAGTAGGTTTTTTCTCCTTAGGCCCTCTTAGGATTTTGCAGCCATGGAGTAGTCAAGAAACTTACTTGAAGTGTAACACCAATTTCTGCCTTTAGTCATCTGACTCTGGTTGGATACAGATAACTTTCTGTCTTTGAGCCAAAAAAATAGTATGATTTGAGTCATCCAGGCCCCCCACGTGGGTGAGTAAGTAGGGGGTCTTACTGTTTCTTTTGAGTAAAAAAAGTGATAATAATAGACAGAGTCTGAAGAGGAGAAATATGGAAATTCTTACAAGTGCCTGTTAGTAATGCATAACATTTAAATAGTGTGTACTCAAGCATGAGGGTAAATGACAACCCACTGGAGGAGGCATCCAAATGCAAACAGTGGATCTTCAGCATGCTCTGTGAGTGTGTATCAGATGCCAATAAGGATATGATCCACCTTGTCTGTGGCATTCAGGGGATGCTATTGGTGTGTCATTGCCTCCCTGATTCACTAATAATAGCAATATCTTCAGTTAAACAAAAAGCACATGTGAATATGGTACCACTATGGAGGCTTTTGTACTCTATTACATGTTGAAGAGCCATGATTGGTTTTATTCGTGGGCAGTATCAGTAAAAAGCCAGAGTGCAAAAGAATAACGATTAATCAGGTTGAAGAAATAAATTCAAGGGAAATTACTTTAGAACACAGCCATGCTGGGATGGTACCTTATTTACGTGTGTCAGCAAGACCACTGTTGCCATAAATCTAGCAAAGATAAAACTAAGTTGGTGAAGAATTTAAGCAATTCTTACCTCTTGGAGTATGTATGAATTTTAGGGACTGAATCAGTGTGATGTTAAGCTTCAGGAAATTACCAGATACTTTGTATTTTGTAATATGTTCTCTTGATGTATTTTTTTGCCTTCATGACTGTCAGATTTAAATACTGTCAATATTCCACCTTTTAAAACATAAGAATAGCATGAAAAATTAAATAAGGCTGCTGTGTACACTCTGTCTTAATGGTTTCATTTATCAAATTATGCTGAACTTTGGGGGTTAAAAGAAAAACATTGATACAACTCCTCCTACATGTAGTCCTACATGTAGTCCATAGTGTTGTAATAAACAATTGCTACTTTTAGCAGGAAGACATACAATAAGAAAGAGGATATTTCATTATTAAGCAACTGTTATTGAGTTTTAATTTCTTTCCGCCATGTTTTTATTCCAATTTCTTTTAATGAAAACTCTTCTGATGTGAAACAAGAAAGTTGAGGAATTCATACATTCAGTCATAGCAGCTGGCAGAGGTAGTTGTTATCCTCCCTCAGAACTATGAGGTTAATAGTTTTTCTCAGTGTGCTCCGTACCGAAGACTCAACCAGCTTAAGACTTTTGACACCACCCCTTCCAGAAAATGTCTAATGGCTTCTATTCTCCTCTTTATATATGACAGAATAGGTTCTGCTTTGATAATACTTCTAATATGCTATTTGAGTAGCAGCACAGGAAATCAAACCCATTGCCACCAAGTGCAGCAGTGTTGTTAGGATCCTGTTGCTTCAGCCTTTGTCCTTTCAAGGGTTTCTTTCAATGACATTTTTATCACTGGATATTTATTCATGATCTTAAAAATGCTGAACATAATCCCAGTCAATGTTAAAAGTTGTGCAGAATTTTGAATTGTTTCTTATGTGTTTTTAGTGTGCACAACTGGCAAACTGCTGGAAATAATCACTCCATAAAAGGTGGTACCTGTTCATTCCAAATCATACTGGCTTCAGTGCAAGCATTTTAATTCATTTTCATCGTGGCTAAGCTTCGTGAACGAAGATATGGGAAGGGCTCTACCCACACTTGCTACAAGTGTGCTGGTGGCTAAAAAGGACAATGCGGGATAAACAGTCTGGGAACAAAAGGCACAGCTACAAGTCTTCTTGGGTGGTATTGACATAGAGTGGTTCTTTCTGTGATGTCTTTTCTCCTGGAGACTAATTCTACGTGAGTTTTCAAAGGAGGCAGCAGCGTTATAGATGGTGTATCTCCATGATTCCCGATTTGAGGTCAAAGTGGACCACTGATGGTGGTCAACATGGCCAAGACTGAGGTGCTGTTTCAAGGAGTGCTCCTGTTTGGGGCTCCTCTATTGCGGTGAGTTCACCATAAAGCACAATCTTAGGGAGGTGGCGATCCTCCATCCTGGAAACGTGCCCTGCCCAGCACAGTTGCGTTCTCAACAGCATGGCCTCAATACTGGTGACCTCTGCATGTTCAAGGATGGTAACATTAGTCACACAGTCAGTCCAGTGGATGTTTAGAGTTGTATGGAGGCAGCGCTGATGGAAACGTTCAAGACGTCGTAGATGATAGCGGTAGATGACCCATGATTCAGACCTATATAAACGAGTAGACAGTACGATGGCTCTATAAACACTAATCTTTATAGTTTTCTTCAGGTGTTTATTGCACCATACTCTTTTATAAAGCTTGCCAAAAGCTCTGTATGCCTTTGCTATCCTGTTATCTATCTCTTTATCAATCCTACTATCCAAGGAAATGATACTTGCTAGGTAGTTGAACTGCTGGACTGATCTAAGCTCTGATTTACCTATAGTGATATGAGGATGATGGTAAGGTTCTTAAGGTGCAGGTTGGTAAAGAACTTCTGTCTTCTTCAAGCTGACTTCCAGCCCAAAAAGCTCAGCAGCCTCTGCAAAGCAAGATGTTAAGCTCTGCAGAGCTGCTTCTGTATGAGCGACAAGGGCAGCATCATCAGCAAAAAGGAGCTCATGAACAAGGTAATTCACAGTCTTAGTGTGGGCCTTCAGTCGTCTTAAATTAAACAAGTTACCATCAGTACAATATTGGATGTAAATACCGTTGTCTTCATCAAGATCAGCCGTGGCCCTTTGGAGCATCATGCTGAAGAAGATTGTGAATAGAGTTGGTGCAAGAACGCAACCTTGTTTCACACAATTTATTCTTGTTCTTAGTTATTGGGAAGGGCTCAGAGAGTGCATCGCCATATCTGACTTGGCTGTGCTGATCCTCATGTAACAGGATAATCATTTTGAGGAACTACTCGTTCTAAGATCTGCCACAAACCTTTTCTGCTCATGGTATCTGAAGGTTGGTTGAGATTCCAAATGTTCATCCTTAATGCTCCTTGCAAACCAGCCTTTCGGAATTGATGGGTGTGCTGCTGCTCCAAGTGGCAGAATGGAAAAATGAAATCACAGATAGGTAAGAGGTTTGGTGCCAGAAATGGCAGTTCAGCATCTGAAATGCAGTGTGTGTTCCCATTGTTCCCCTTAAGACTAAACTTACTACATATGTCAAAAGCGAGGTTTCTACTAGTCATTCTGGTAATAGCTATAGTCAATGGTTGCTAACGAAAAATACGGCCACATTTTCCAATGTATGTCTTTAACTACTCCTGGTGCTGTTCTAGATCATAGTTTTGGTCCCAATAGGCTTTATGTTTCTGGTTATACTGTTCTGTATGCATAAAGCAGTTTTCAAACTTTGGATGTATAAAGATGCCTTCAGATTTTCCAGTGGAGAGAAGGACCAATGTGTTAAGAATTTCAGCCTGCTGGCATTAGTCTTACTGTCTGCTTTTAGTGAGGTTTCATGGTCCTGAAAGTAGTCTGCAAATCAGTCAGATCAGACTCTGTGAGGATGCTGAGTGCTCCAACAGACCTTGTTTGCCCCAATGAGTCTCACCAGGATGTGTCCCACAAGCACCTTCTGCCTGCTGGTTCAGGACTTCTAGTTAAGCTCAGGCTTCAGCCTTTGTGAGAGCTTCCAGGAAGTAGCAAACTACTACTAGCAGACTGCTAGGAGGGAACAGAAGACAGGATCTAAGCAGGATCACAGGGTGGGCAGGGCAGTGCCTTTGCTGACGGAACATGGTTCTCAGGCAGAGTGTACAGAGATAGTGAGAGCAACAGCTTTCCATCAACAGTCTGATGCTCATCAGACAGGGTGTGGCAGTGTTACTCCAAGATCAGGCAGTGGAATCCAGTCTGAGGTTCAGAAAAAGCACGGGATATGAGATAGATACCCTAAAGAGAAGCTTAGGCAGACTTGGAGGCCAGGTCTGAGCTAAAAAGGGAAGTTGAGCTCATGGCAGAGGATCTGACTGCCTGGAAGGGGTCCTAGGTGAGGCTAGGCAGGTGATTCAGGCCTATTGAGGCACTTGGAGCTCTGACAGTCAATTAAACCTCCACAAGAGAGGAAGCACAATTAATTTCAAAGCGCGGAACCCCAGCAAGATGGTTGACTTCACTGGTGGATGTCAAACATTTTAATAACCAGACTAAGAATTAGGCTAAGAATAAGCTGGAAATCTGAGGATCTCACTGAACCAAAGAATTGTCCATATCCATGAAGCATACACAGAAGAAAGGCTGCCAGGCACCATTCTGCTTCAAAATACAATAGAAATTGGTTTATATGTCAGGATTTATTTTTGAGATGTTTCATCTCACCACATCTTTTTACTGTGTGGATTCAAACAATGGGAACAGAAGATTTTTTCAGATTGGCAGGTAGGTTGTTTTCAAAACAAACTGCAGGAAGCTTATTGAAAAAAATGTTCACTAGCTCTTCTGTCTTTATTTTTTCTGTGCTTTCAGTGGCAGAGCACTGTGCTTATTCTGTTGTGTCATCCACCTCTACATATTCTACCCAAGGGAAGAAAGCCTCATTGAGGTATTGCTCAGATTGCATAATATACTCTGAGATACAGATAAATCCCACTTTGTTACAAGCCTAAATTACAGAATATAAAAAGCCAGAGATTGCTGTCTTTTCAGTACAGACTGTTCATCAGTCCATTATTTTATTTTCTTTTTGCGGTTCCTTCTCACCTATGTTATAAAATCTACAAAATAAGGGCTTATGCAGTTTAGTGAACCAAGCAGCAATGTAAAATATAAGCTGCTAAAATATTATATTTGTGCTTTAATAGGCGCCATACACTTGCAGGCACTTAGATTCATTTACTTGAGGAGTGACGTTTTCTTACACTTGCTCAGAACATGCATGTGCTAAGGTATCGCGGCCCCTCAGCCAGTCCCAGCTCCTTCTTCAGCCTGGGCTTGGTCTGGCACCTGCCAACGGGCACACGGTAGGAGAGGAGCACCTCCAGGTGAAAAGCCTCCCTGTCATGGGAGGAACGGCTTAGAGGTGCTTAAGGGCGGCACGGGCTCGAGGGTTCTCGAGGGTTCTGCCAGCTAATGGAGGACAAGGAGGATGCAAGCGACTCTTTCTGGTTGAGGGAATTTCAAGTTTATTGCACCCTGAGAGCAGCGTGCTCTCAGGGGGTTCTAACCTTAAAGTGAAAGCAACCAGGAAGAGCCAAGCCACTTCCTGTTACAGATTTATAAAGGGGGGTTGAACCAATGAGAAGGGAGGGAACAAACCACTAGGTGTAGGTCAGAGGGTCTAACAGAGCATTCCAACTTGGGGGGTAACAGAACTATATAATATAGAAATACATAATATAGAAATAAACATTAAATATACACTGCAACACTAAGGCATATGTGCACTATGCAACTTGCAATAGTGGTTTGATTCAGGTGAAAAAACTGAAGATAAGTTGTCAGCATACAATGCAGTTTGAATATGGTTGTGTGAACAATCTACCATTTTAAGTTAGTCTGGCCTTAAGTAAATGGAGTCAGGTTTTTAGCAGCTGCATTTGTATTTGGGGTGGTTAGAGCATTCATGATTTCCTTTCTTACCTAGTTAAGGCCTGGTAGACAATGAGTCAGCCTTAATTGTGAAAAAAGTGATTTCCACCTGAAAGTGTTGTATTTTCCACCAGGGAGATGTAACATTTATAAGTGTGCAGAAACACTTTTTTTTCTAGTGCAGGAGAACTAGCACTTTACTTGAATATCAGGTTCCATAATCTTGAATAGCTCAGGTATATTTGAAGCTGAGCAATACATTTCTGTGACCACAGGCCTCCAGCAAAAACACTGATTATGGCACAGTGCAGGAAACAGTCCTAGAAGATCCTAAAGAAACAGGATGAAATAGAAAAGATTGATGTACATAATTTGGAATATACACAGTACAGTTTTTTTCAGCCAAATAATTTAGAACATATCTTGTTCTTCAAGGGTAATAGAGAAAAGCTAAGGTGGATGTAAAAACAAATAACTTTGCAAGAAGAAATTAAGAAGTCTCGGTTGTACTTAGACAAAAATGAAAACTAGATAGAATTTCAGGCTACTCTTAAAGTACACCAATCTGTTCATTACCCTCCTCCTTCTCATAAGAGATGCCAAGATGTTTGAAGAGAGATCATAAACTTGAATTATTTCAGAATGAAACATAAAGTAAATATAAAGCTTTTGTATTTAATCCCTACTTACGCTTGTAGGAAATTTTTTGCTATTTATAAATCTTTTTTGAAAACAGTGAAAACATGTTTTGCCTAGGTACCTGTTATCTGCATATTACCAGACTGTTTTTCTTACAGCGAACTGTGGATATTCCTTCTGTCATTCTTGATTATAGCTGAGTTTCTATATTGATGAATTTCCATGTCACAGACTCTGAAAGTCATTGTCACTTCTTATGTGCAAGTATACTTCCTAACAACTTTGTTATGGCCTTATTCTCTGTAATGAACTGTACCTGATGCATACAGCTTTTACTTCTGTAGTTATGCAGATTTCTATTTCAAGTTTGGATTTTTCTGAGTGGTTTTCTCTCAGAGATAGTAAGTTTATGGAAAAGCGCAGTTCAAAGAGCAATGTGTTGAACCTACCAAATACTGGTTTAAAGACATATTTTGATGCCTGCCCATGTCAAGTTGGGCAAGTGACCTAACTTTTCTGTGTTTAAATTGCCAGTAATTCAATAGCAAGAAACAGAAAATGATTAAATTATCTGCTTGTGTAGTTTATCTAAGGTGCTCATCTTAAAGGAAATTCTTGCAATTTTTAACATTTATGGTCTAAACCATTTGTGACATATTTCCTGTCTATCCTAATTCATTAGAAACAAGAAACATAAAGGCCATATGCCATCTAATTTTGCTTTTCAAAACAGAGCAAAAATATCAGGAAGTGGCATTTTTCTGCATTTCAAAATCACTAGAGATCAAACCTTTTGAACTAGAGCAAGATCATAAAAATGTTGGCATTTTTATGGACATGTGACAGGGGTGTGACGAATACCTGATACATATTTCAGATCTGTTCAGCTTTGACATCTTTGCCCAATGCTTCCCCAAAATCAAACTTGTATGAGAACAGAAGACTGTTTTCTTTTCTCGTGTGGGCTATGGTTATTTAACCAGTTCTAGCTAACCATTTAGATTTTGTGACCTTTGAGTAGGTAACTACCACCTGTCTTCTACAGTCCTTTGAGGTGACCCTTATTCTCTAGTTTCCTAGACTGGATTCTAAATCTTTTTAGTTACTCTGTGAAAGATATATTTGTACACTGACATATTCAGCATTTGATGCTTAGTGTTAATTTATAAAAAAGGAGCTCTTCATTTAATGTTGGAGAATTTTTTTTGATTTTTTAATGCATTAGAACAATAGAGTGATTTGAGTGGAAAAGGACCTATGGAGGTAATCTAGTCTCAAACCTGGACTTGCATAGTTCAGAGTCTAGTCCAGCTGAGTTTTGAACACCTGCAAGGCTGAGAGCCCCGCAACTCATCTGTGTAGCTATGCAGTTCTGGAGATTTACCATGGAGAATTTCCCTTGCTGCAGCTTGCAGCTGTTTCCTCATTTCCTTTTGTTCTTCACTTCTGAAGATAGCCTGTCCCCATTGTCTTTATAATTCCTCATTAGATGATGGGAAATGGTAAACAGATTTCTCCCTAAGCCTTCTGCTCTGAAGACTGGGCGAAAATGATTTGCTGTTCTTGTCCATCATGCATCCCAGACCTCTAACCACCCTGGTGATCCTCTCCATCTTTGCCATTGTCGTATTTAGACTGTGGTAGTGGCGACGAGGTGCATGAAGTAGGATGTGGTACTCAGTGTGGCTACACAGTCAGAGGGGAAAAAAATCTCTTTAGCCAGTGGGCAGCATTCCTGCTAAAGTGATCCAGCCGCCATGGTGGAATGTGTTCGGCCTGTTATTCACCCAGACCCTCAGGTCTGTGTCTGCAGACTTAAGGCAGTGACTTAAATCTAAACTATGTAAATATTAATTTAATTCGAAGAATATATTCTCTATCTTAAATTTGCATTTTGGTGTAACCAGATTTATGAGATGTGGCAATAATACCCTCATTATGAAAACAGCTATCTGAGAATGCTTTGTTTTTTCAGTTCCTTCATTGCCTTCTAGCACTTGTAGAATAACAAAGTCCAGACAAACCAGTGTATGCTTCTCTGGTGGTTTGACCCTGGCTGGATGCCAGGTACCCACCAAGCCACTGTATCATTTCCCTCCCCAGCTGGACGGGGGAGAGAATATGTAATGAAAGTCTCATGAGTTGGGACAAGGACAGGGAGACATCACTCACCAATTGCTGTCATGGGCAAAACAGACTTGACTTGAGGGAATTAACTATAATTTATTACAAATAAAATCAGAGTATGATAACAAGAAATAAAAATAAATAATAAAACACCTTCCTTTCACCCCTACCTTCTTCACAGACTCAACTTCAATCCCAATTTTAGCTGTCTCTGACCCTGCTTGAGCAGGGAGGCTGGACCAGACAACACACTGTGGTCCCTCAAAACCTTATCCATTCTGTGATTTCATTATATATATGCATATGTATGCCTAATACATGTATATTAATAGAGTTATACATAGCTTTACAGATACGCTTTTTTTTGAGCTAGAATCACTTAGAATCACTGGTGTATTTCATGTTTTGCACTCGGGATCATTTAATTTTAATATTCAACTGGAATTATCCTCCTTGCTTTTTAGGTCAAATTGATGAATGCTCAATTTCTTTTCAGATTCCCATAGTTGAAGCAGTCCCTCATCAGAAAAGCTCATATGTCATTCTTCCATTTAGTATTTATCAATTTTCACAACATATTTTGATAAGAATTTTAGCTGAATGTCAATGAGGAAATGGTTTTCAGTCACAGAAGGCACTGTATATGTTTTATCACTCTGTTTGCTCAAGAGAGGCAATATTTTACTGAAGAAGAAGCAGGTTCGAGTGCTTGGAATTCTCAGATCTCACATTAGTCTAGTGTTGAGCTCATGAAACAAAAACAAAAAAGAAAGGAAGTAGGAAGTTCAGCAGCTGCCATCCTGAAAATATAGCAAACCAAAACATTTAGGAAATGAGAACTGTGAAATTCTAAAAAAGGATTTTTTTTCCTAACCTTTCATATCCTGTTACAAACAACTAAAAGTAACAGATGTTAAAGAAAAAATAATATGTGCTTTAAGTGAATAGCAAAGTGACTGGAAGGCAGCTTGGATGAAATGAAACAGAATGTTGTAGTACCTTTTTACATTATGCCAGGAAACCACTGCTCTCTTATCGAAGTTTATTGACTGCAACATCTGATTCTCCATGAGGAGGCCAATAGAAACCAGCATCAGAGAAAGACAGTATTGGCAGAGCTGAGAACTGTCTTGGGACTCTCATTCCGCAGGCACAAGGATGATGTACCTCAGCAGAATGGAAAGCTGATTCTTTTCAGAAAGTTTTTTCCCAGTGGGATCTGAGACTGTGATGCTGTATTTCCTCCTAAAATGCAAAGAATGCTTGTCTTTTTTATTCCAGGAAGAAAGTAAAGACACTTAATTCCAGCTTGTAGTACAGCTTGCCCTACGAGATGCTGTTCAACCTTCCTGACTTTTCCCTAAGCTCCAGCACCATTCTGTGCCATTTGTCAGCCTAGTATTTGTACAGTTATTGTTTCAGAGTGCCTGCACATCATAAGTTTGTGCAGAACAGTTTCAGAAATGTCCG
>WEIV01030242.1:90579-129179 GCA_013390005.1 Calyptomena viridis
ATGTCTGCTTCAATGGTTCAGGTTTGTTCTGTTGCATTCACAGATTTTATTCCGTGGAGACTTTCTACAATGCATTATTTTCTAGTTTTTCTTCCAGGGTAGAACTCATGGTTACTGTTCTTAGAACTTCACTTCAGTCGTTGTGCTTTTAAAATACATTTCTATATATTTCTATCCCCCACGTTCTATCTGTCTTCTTCATTGTGGGGGGAATTATTTTTGTGACTTCTTTCTACCTTGAGCTATTCATGAGACCTTGTGAGCTTTTACTTTCAGAAGAGACTCTTGTTTGTTTTCTGTGCAGCAGCAAACATGACCATGGCAGACATGACAGAAATTGCTGTGTGGTGTGGTTTTGGTGGTGTGTTTTTTGATTGCCAGCACTGAGCAATGAAAACTTGCTTGTCCAACTGCTTTGTGTTATTCCCTCATTATTGAAATGCAGGATGACTGTTTTCGCTGTGATTCTGACCACTGAAAAGTACAAAACATGTTGGAAGAACATAGCCTGGTGAAGAAAGTGTATCTTCAGGAGAAATAGTCATGACAAGGCTCTTGGCTTCACAGGGAATTACAATTTTCTTTTACTGAAGCAGCCTTAAAGGTGCAGAGATATGTTTAAACATGTTTGTCTAAAAAGAAAGTTTTAAAAATAATTAAATTACATCTTTTCTGAGATTTGTGTAGTCACTGCAGGTAGTGCGGTACAGTAGGAAATCTCATAAACTTTTACTGAGGAGACTTAATTTATGTAAGGGAAATTTCTCCTTACTTGATTCTTGCCAATGCTTATTGAACAAGTTGATGCATTTTAGTAACCAACACTCAACACAGACCCTGGAAATGCGCATTAAGAGGTCCACAGGAAGCGTGGTAGAATATTTAAAATACAAATTAAAACCACAATGTAGGAGGACAGCAATCTTGCCTTGTCTTTAATGAGAATGAATTTTTTAGTGTTTGCAGGTAGAAACAAATTCTACCTTCAAGTAGCCAGACAGTAATCAGACTGATTGCAACACCGACAGAATCAAGACTCTGGTATTTAAATACAATAAGGCAAAAAAACCCCCAAGCATTAGATTTTTTTTTTTTTTAACCAACTCACTAGTAAAGTTTTTTTTTTTTGTATGTGCTATTTTCTATTATTAGTTTACTCTGTGAAATACAGCAAGAAATTTCAAAGTATGTCCGGTGTTTTGTTCAGTTGTTTTTTCCTAGAAAAACAAGCTTTTGATGAAAAAAAAAATTGAAGAAAAGGATCACTCTGCTGTAGAGTCTTTACAGTTTTGCTGCTATAATTTAATTAGTTTATCTGGCTATTTCAGTTTTGGAACACTGTCTAGCCTTACTGTTACGAGTGCATTGAACTGAGTCTATTTCTAAGGAATTAGATACTTTTACAACCAAAGAGTAGATAACATCTTCCCTTGTTGTCAGTAATAAAGCTATTTTGTAGGTCAAAGAAAGCATGAAAAAAGCTTAGTAACAGAGAGTGAACCATAGATGAACCTTCAGTCAGGATTGTGACCTTAGGTGGAACTGTTGATTGGAGGTGTTTATAAGACTGAGTGTATCTAATGACAATTAGCTGAATCAGGATGATGGTGCTCATAAAACTTACCAGCATTGTGGCACCCTTTTTCAGGATATTCTTTGAAAGATATTCAGAGCATAGAAGTAGTGCAGGGAGGACTAGTATAGTGGAAGTATAAAGTAAAGAATATCCTAACTCCTAACTTTGCACTTACAATTTTCTACTCTGGCTCCCTCAGAGAATTAATTTTTACAATATTATTGAATTTTTATCACAGATTATTCAGTTAAGTTTTCCTGATTTTCACTTGGCAAAGTTTATAGTTTTTGTCCTACGTGTGCCTTTGATCTGCATTTAGTTTCTTTGTACCATTGGATTTTTGGCTTGTACAGCTTTAAGCAGAGCTTTTTCAGATCCTGGTTTCATGCTTATATATCCAGCTGTAAGTGAAGAAGAATTAGGCCTGTGATCAAAAGCACTGTGAGAAAATTACTAGATCTATTTGGTTTTAATGACACTTAGAGGGTCTAAGAAGCAGTTAGAGATAGTATTTTTTGTTAAAGGTTGATGCCAACATACATTTTGCTTTCAGGCAAATATCAGTAATTTTTTTTCTGATAAAGGTTATCAAATTTCAAGTAAAAACAAGGTAAAAACAATTACTCTTGTTTTATTCCAGTTATGTAAATTAGTTGAGTATTTTAAGAGGAACTGGGCAGGTAGAGCATACAGTGCAGAAACAGTTATTTCTGCTGGTTTAGTGAGGAAGGAAAGTAATAAATTGGGATGAGAAAGATTGCAGTGTACCATGAAACCCCTGTCTCTTCTGAGCTCAGGATCTTTGGTGTGTACTAGAATAATAAATTCCCATTCTCATCTTGTGCATGTGTTTTCTGGCTGCAGTGAGGATGCAGTGGCAACTGCTGATACAGAACAAGTGGTAAGAACACCACCCAGACCAGGAGCGGGTTGGACACTGCCACTGCTGGTGGCACTGCAGCCTTGCAGTAATTTATTTACACAGCTTTGACAACTGCAGCATGAGCTAGAAGAGTTCCAGCACAGGTGTGTGACTCTCAACATGAAGGAAAAAAATTTGCTTAAAATATAGAAACTTATCTTTTAATCTGCTAACACCACCCAAAATGAATTCCATTCCCATCAGCTTTGGTGCCAGCTCTTATTTACTTTAAATAAATGAATACCTCTATAAATAAATACTCTTTATTGAGGAAACTATTCTTTATTGTGTCATACTGAAGCAGCTACTGCCCTGGAAAAATAAAAGAATGGCTCTTCTAGAACAACTTTGTGCATGAAGAGATGGGGAGTAAGTTTGCAGGTATCCCATTAAATTCAAAGGTGGGTTGTAACTCTGCCATATATGGCTCAGATCTGTGATCAGTTGTAGAATTCCATTCTTTATGTTATTTGAATGTACCATGTAAACATGGTTGGAGAAATTTAGTAAAATTTGAATACCATTTTTCTTTATCATGACACAACAATGCGTAGTACTATTCAATTTTTTTTTTTTTTTAAATTATTGAGAGGACTTGCTAGACAATTGCATTTTCTGTTTGTGAGTTAACATAGTTCACGTGCCTATATTTAACCTAGGTTATAAAATAATTTGACACATCAAGGTAGTGTAATTGGAAGTAGTTGTGATCTAGCCAAACATTATACCTTCCTATCGTGACTAATTTGGAGCAACTGATAAACTCAGAAAACACAAACCAGCTCTTCATGATCATTGATAATAAAAAATGATAGTAGAAAGCGAAAAATAAAGCCAGAATCAAAATGTCAAGAAAAACATTTAAAAAAAGCATTTAAAATTTTGCATCAATGTGCAAAACTTGCATCCAATTTTATTTGAAATGAGTTTTACTATTTTTTTTTAATTTGAAAAACAATTACAGATTCAAAAGAAAGATGAGAAAGATGTTATACTAAGTCCCCAAGAGTATGTGAAAGGCTGTATCTAGATTTTAGTGTGACTTCCACATCTGTTCTGAAAACTTTATTATCTGAAGATATGCATATAGTTAATATCACTTGTTGTAGCGCTCAGTGAGTCTTCTCACAGCAAAGATGTCTTTGTGAGAATAAGTTTTCTGATGTGATTTATATCTTCATGGAATCTCACTGATTTAGTTTGTAATGTCCAACCTTTATTTCAGTTATAGCACAATATATGGAAAGTGCTGAATCTACTGAAATTTATGAATATAATAGAACAGAAAAGAATAAATACTAGAGCAAAAGAATAATTTGATTTTGTGTGTGTGTGTGTGTATACATCTATGAGTGTTTGGAAAAAACGTTTTTGCGGGTATTTCTTGAAGTAGTATTTCCAAGTGGAATCACTATTTTCCTGGGATTTTTTTTTTTAATTGAAGGAATGGAATACAATGTAGTGTTTCGTTTAGTGAAAGCTAGCAAACATTGATGAGATGGTTGGTACAAACAATTGTGTATGTCTAGATTATCATCTGTGCTTTTGCTGCTTTATGCTACTCAGGTAGTCATTAATCCTCACTCTTTCAGACTTTCCAGTTACTTACTTGTAGTCAATCAGTTCAACGTAATTAAAAGGGTGGGGAGCTATCGTGCGTGGACTGTAAATTATTCTACTTAGTAGTTATCACCCTAAGGCAGGGATTTAAGTTTGTTGAAAAAGCAAAGCTGTTTTAAAGGACAGTGTTTAAGTTAGATATTCTATTCTATTCTTGGAAACTTAGGCAAGATAAAGAGTTAATTCTGATTTCTGCCCAGACGGACATTTTCCTTGTTCCATGTGCAGGTTTTTTGCTGGCAGAGTTATGCCATTAATGAGTTTGAACAGGTGTTAATTCCTTGTTGACATACCTAGTTTCTCATAAACTAGAGCATAAGTTCAGTTACTTTTACAAATTTGTGTTTTTAGAGCCTGCTGAACACATGAGGTAGGGGTTCTACAGAAAAGCAAGGCATTGCCTTTGGACTTCTTGTTTATTTGGTATTCCTAATGCATATATATATATATGTGTGTGTGTGTGTGTGTATGTTCCCTCTATATATCTGTACATCTGTGTAAGCTGGAATAATAGGAAATTTGACAACTAAAAATCCTTAAAAGACGACTGGAAAAACAAATTAACAAACCTCGCCAAACATCAATCTAAGAATTAGAGGAATTCAGAGTTCAGGTTAAGTAGGTTGCACGGATACTGTAAAATAATCTAAAATTACCTAAATCTGGGAAATCATTGTAACCATTAACCTTCAGAAGAGTGCCTGTTAGGAGTTTATTAAGTTCTTGGAAGTATTTGTTGAGGCTTCAGCAGACCCAGTGATTTTTTTTATGCATTCCATGTTCATTAACAGCCAGTAGATACTGCAGCCACACACAGGTAAGAATCAGATACCTAATTCAGTACACAAAGGATAACTGCTAAGGAGCACCTTGAAAACTCAAAAGCTGTAATTAGAGAAAATGCCTTAGCATAAAAGTTTCACAGGGATGACCTACTTAGAAGGATTGCCATATACCTAAAGTCAGGCTACAGTTTGCAGTCATAAATATTACATCATGGGTTTTTTAAGGCTGCATTTCTTTTCCAGTAAATGTTTCTGTTCCCATTAATAGTTGAGTAGTGCCATCACATCTAATTTCTCTTAGAAACGTTCAAAGTGTGTGAAATTAATCTAGAGGGACAGACTAAAAATAAAGATATTTTTGGATATAGGTGAATTTCTCTTATTAGAAAGCTGGGGAAATGCCTTTTAGCTTCTAATTTCATGTCTGTGTGATTTTAGGCTTTGTTTTCTTTTATCAGAATTACATGCCCTTCGTTTTTCTAATGTAATCTGTAATTCTTCCTGTTTGTCAAAACTGTATCAGTCTTAAAAGTGATGTCTGGAATATGGTTCTGCTGACAGTGTCTACAGCAGAATGAATAAAGGACAACTTTCTAAGGCATTGCCCTGGTCTTTTCCCTTGGGGCTTGGAGGGCAGTTCACACTAGTCTAGAAAGGGGAATAGAATTTGCTTCAGAAATTTCAGCCATTCTTACTCCTACGTTGTATCTGGCTTCCTCCTTAGTTGTATTACTGCAGTTTTTCTGTGGTAACACTGGAAAATAGATCATTAAAATGATCATGGTTAAAAAATAACTTTTCCCCAGGCCAACACAGGCAGTGCTTAGAAGCACTGCTACAGAAATTTTAGCCTGCTTTCTTCCAGAGGGGAGGCTTCTACAATCTGTTGCAGTGCCCGGATTCACACACACACCACGACCCCCTCCCCTCTTAACTTTAGACAAATGAGTAATGATGCAGTTTTGTAATTGATTTTAGCCGTTTTAACTACAGACTGTTGCCAGAGAGGAATCCTGCATTTTGTCCATCCCTTTGCTTGCCCATCACTGCCATTTCTTTCTCCTGCTCCGAGTGATAGTGCAGATGTGTGATGAGCAAATTGCCTTGCAGATATGCCTGAAAGCTGCACAGAAAAGAAGAGAATGGTTAGGTTTCAGTCCAATAAGCAAACTGCTCTTGACTCATTGTGTCTGTATTTGTGATATTGGGGCTGTACAGGATGGAAAGGTACGGTAAGGGAGCAGGGAGGAGAACTACAGCAAAATGTCTTGGTACTTTCATGCAGCCAGGTTAGCAGGAACTCATGCTGGACTAAAACACTCTGGGATGACTGATTTTAGCTGATGATACACAGTTTTCCCAGTCTGCTTTACTGTCATTATGGACTGGGGAGAAAGGAGTATGTCTATCCATGATTTAGGTACTGGGAATCTCCAAAGTGTGAAAGTGCCACCACTTCCATCCATACAGCTCCCCACACTGAATTTTTTTAGGGCCTTCATATTGCTAAGACTCAGTGGGAATGCACTGTGACTGCAATGGCCAAATTCTGTCAGCTTTGAGACACTGATACAGATGTGAGGAATATTAGCTTCCTACAGAATCTATGTTAAGCAGCAGGTTGGATACAGGACAGATGTTTCATTGTAGCTCATTGAGAGAAAAGTTAGTATTTGTAGCCCTTTCTAACAAAACAGGGAGTTCAAATGCAGAAGGCCACTGCAGACAGAGTCAATATGATGTATGTCGATATGGTGCATGGAATTTCTTAGTTTCTGTTGGAATAAAACCTGGTACACAAGACTAGAGAATTCTGAAAACTAGTAGAGGTATTAAATTTATCTTCAGCACATTTTCCTTGTAACCTGGGGTATTTGTATCTCTAAAGAAAATACAAGTTTGTGTACTCAAAAGCCCTGTACTTAGGTGTCCAGTGCTTAAATGAAGGTTGGTGTGGTACTGTATCAATGTGAAGAAGAATCTAAAAAGGAGTAAACTTTTTTCTCTTATATTTTATAGGTTGAATATTACAGCTTCCCATGCACTTGGGCTTTTTCTCCTGATGTCCAACACGCAATAGATATTCCGAACAGTTCAGCAAGTGCCTCTGTAGTGTAACAACAGCCCTTCTTTGGTACAAGATGGAGGACACATACAAAGACAGGACTTCACTAGTGAAAGGGGCCAAAGATATTGCCAAAGAGGTGAAGAGACAAGCGGTGAAAAAAGTGAATAAAGCTGTTGACAAAGCCCAGGATGGTTACACACAGAGGTCCTACAATCGATTCCAGAATGAGGAAGATGATGATGATTACTATGTCCAAGGAGGAAGTTATGGTGTAGAAGCTAATGATGATGAAGGATCAAGTGAAGCAACTGAAGGACATGATGAAGATGATGAAATTTATGAAGGGGAGTATCAGGGAATCCCCAACATGGGGGAGGGTAAGGGTGACATGGTTGCCTTAGGTCAGGCTATGCGCGATGAATATAAGGATCGTCACGAACTGGAAACAGAGAGGAAAGCTGATGAAGAAGAACTAGCACAGCAATATGAATTAATAATACAAGAATGTGGCCATGGTCGTTTCCAGTGGGCCCTCTTCTTTGTGTTGGGAATGGCCCTAATGGCTGATGGGGTTGAAGTTTTTGTTGTTGGATTTGTGTTGCCCAGTGCTGAAACAGATATGTGTATACCCAATTCTGGATCAGGATGGCTTGGTAAGTAAAGTCTTTGCTCTGTCTTTTTGCTATTACAAGAATTGGCTACAGTAAGACTAAATATGTATTTTCCAACATGGATGCTTGTATATGTTTGTATTGAATATAAATTCCACAAAGTGCATTAACATTAATTTGCATTAATTATGGATTTAATGAAGATTATAATTTTATTTTTTAGATGGCTGTTTCTTAGTCAGTAAATAAATCACTAAAGAAGAAGACTGCACAGTAAAATTTGAGAGGGACACATTTTATTCTCATATACAAGAATAGACATCCAAGTACTCCTTTTATAACGACTGTTCTCTAGACATCCAAAAAGAATAATGTTTGGGTCAGGGGGACAAGTAATTGAAGATGAGCCCGGGATATGCTTTTTGTGTCCATTCTGTTGATGGGGATGGGTTGTTTCTCATCCTCTTGCTTATTTCCTCCTGTGGTGTGGCAAACAGGCAGGCTGAGCCAGCCTCATGTGACTTGGTGAGAGCAGCAGTGCTGCAGGCAGGTCCATGCTTTCCCTTCCTGGGCATGCCTGGGTGCAATGTGTAAAACAAGGCTCCGTAGTGGTAGGGCTCTGTATAAAAGGTGTAAAAATGGAAGAGAGGAGAGATTTGCTCTTTTTAATGTGATTTTGTTGTCCAGTCCTTCACAGCCGAGGACATTTTTAAACTCTACTCGTCAATTTCTATAATATTTGCCATTTCTGTATTTCTGGAACAAAAATGATTGATCTCACCCCCATTTTTTTATTACTGATAAGCCTGTTTATTTTACCACATGCACCCTCTCAACAAATGGAACAGTCATATTTGTCTTTATTCTGAAAGACGATAGCAATATAAGGGTAGCCACCAAATCTCTCTCCAATTAGTTCGTATTGCAGTGTATTTCTTAAAAATAGTGTTTTATTTAAATAACTGCAGTAAGCATTATGGAGGTGTCTGCAAGTGGGAAGTATTGTCCTCACAGCTGCAGGGGCCATGAGAAGTCACATCTACCTGCTGAGGTCCGACCCATATCAAGAAGAGGGTTGAGGATTTCCCTGTCACTAGACCTTTTATGATGCTGTCTTGAGATATATTAGAATGACTGTGTCAATGTTTAACTAAAATTTAGTACAGAAGCTGCTAAATATCTTGTAGTTGTAAATATTTGTATGTGCATGCATGTGTATATACAGTAATTTTGTCAAAAATTACTGTAACAGCTCTGGAAAGCTTAGGTGTACAATGTATTTTCATGCTTGAAATGTAGAAATTGTAACGTATCTTCCTTTTGTAATAATAATTCCTTTTGCAATAGTATACCTGTGTGTTGTGGTATTAACAAACAAATACTCCTGTGCTAAAAAAATTAACATATTAAAGCAGGAGAGAAGAAAGATAAGAATTTCTCTCCCAGTGTGTGTTGAAGGCATTGCAACATGAGATAGTTTTATCAATAATTTGACAAAAAAATATTCCTTGCCCAATGTTAATAAAAATATATCATAAACTGCAATTCATCAGTACACTGATGAACATATTGCTTATAAACAGTGTAGACATACTGCTTGCAGACAGCATAACCTTTACTTCCAGTGATACAAAATATTTGTTGTAGCAGTGAATGCTGAGTAAAAGCATTTTTATATTGTCATAACTAGGCCCTCACAGCCATGCATTTAAATTATTTTGCCATTGTGATTTCACTTCATAATTACATTTTAACTGGGGTCTTCGAGACAGGCATAATTTTTTTTTCATTATTATAATTCCATAATCCAGAGGGCTTTAATGTTGTTAGAATACTAAATTCATAGGACCAGTGCTAGGAGTCATAAGGTAGAATTGATACACATACATAACATTTGTTTTTCAGGCAGTTTTCTAGGCTGTTAAGATACATACTAAGAAAATGTCAATTTATTTTTAATAAATCTCTGATTGACACAGTTGTAAAAAATGATTTCTCATGTATCATGCTATTATAGTTTACCAGGGAACATGAGCTAGTTAAAAACCTGTGACCATATTCATTGAGCCTCCCTGTTGCATTTTTTCTTTTTTTTTTTTTTATTTACTTGCATCAGGACAATTTCCCAGATTCCTTCCCTGTTGACCCTTGTATGAGCTTGATGTCACTATTGATTGGCCACCAGCAGCATTTCAGAGCCCATAAAATCACATGATGACTGTGCTGATCAGAGTAATGAACTAGCTTCTAATTGGCTTGTGAGTTAAATAATAATATGTTTTTTCATCTCCAAGTTGTTTTATTAAAAATAGGGAAACCAACTTGCTTGAAATTCTCCAAGATGTGATGTGTCACTAAGCATGAGGGAAAGGTGTCCTTTTCTTGCTGTGTAACCGGGCTCTACTTGCCATCTCCTACGTGTAAGTGGATTCACATTGAGCTCTTCGCTTCCAGCACAAATGTGGCAGGATTGTACTTTCGTGAGTCAGGGTATAGGCTCAGGCCTAAATATGGTGTTTTAACTCTTTTCCTGCTTGCATCTTACCTGTCTGGTTTACTCTGCAACTCAGAAGTGGACTGATACTATGTTAATTCTTTAGGCTCTGATTTGGGTATACTCTTCTACGTAACTTTTTCTCTCTGTTTTTGAATTCAGATTGTTCTTAAGTTTTACGAGGTTTTTTTGGTTGGTTTCGGGGTTTTTTTTCTTTGTTCTGTTTGTTTGGTTGTTTTTTTTTTCTGTGAAATTTGAATTATAGTCTTTTCTTTCTTTCCTCACCGTCATTGTATCTGAAATATGGAAACAATGTTTTCATTAAGTTAGGCAAAGCTAGTCCTTCCCAGTGTATCTGTTCAGGATGCCAAGACACTTCTGACTATCCTCTCACTGGTTCTCCCATGGGACCTGTTAAGTGCTCACCTTCATGTATAAGACCTTTGACAGCTGCACTGCTGTCACCATTGTTAGCAGTATATACAGGCAGACTCATGCTTGACTGACCCATAATGACACTTTTCATGGCACCAGTTGGCGTATTTTTCAACAGATACATCCAAACCTTTTCTATACTTTATCATAGAATCATATAACACTTTGAGTTTGAAGGGACCTTTTAAAGGTCATCGAGTCCTGCAATAAGCAGAGACATCTTCAGCCATGGGCCCATTACTCACAGGCCCATCTAGCTCAGTACTAGAGAAAAAACTATATCAAGGTCCCAGGATTAAGTGATTATCATTAAAACTTTTTTCTTTTCTTTCTTTTCTTTTTTTTTTCTTTATACCAACAACACCTGACAACTGATTACCACTTGTATTCACTGCTTTTCATCTTCTCCAGAGGCCAGCTGTTCCTCAGTGATTTATTACAGTCTCCCTAGACTCTTTTGAATCCCTATATGATCCTCTGTATAAATTTTATACATTCAAGAGAAAGACCTCTTGAGGGTGAATAGTATTTTATTTTGTTCTGTCTTACTTACCATTGTGTTAAGTAGTGTGTTAGCCGAGACTTTGATACAGTTTCAAACAGTACAATAACAAACACAGAAGTAATCTTTATATGTAAAAAATATTCTTAGCTGATGAATCAGTCATACAGGCAGTTTCTTCCATCTAAAAATCTCAAGTATAGTGTTAAATCACTGGACTGATAATGCAAGTATTATAAATATGAATAGCAACAAACAGCTTATTTTGGAAGTAAAATTATTTTCCAAAACGCCACATTTAGTGACAAATAATGCTTTGATTTTAAGGTTTTTTTCTGATATTATCGGAATTTAATAATAAATTTTTTTGTAATATTTGTAGAAAGAAGACTATCAGAGGCATAATTAGGTCTTTGGGGCTGAGGTAGTTTTCAGTCTGAGACAACAGCCTACCAATTCTGCATCGATTGCCAATTTACATATTATCTGTTTTAATGCACTGCTTTCTATGTCTACTCCATCTTAAAACCTACCAAATACAACCCAGCATAATTCTAATCCACAGAGTCCTTTCTCTTGCATGGGAAGAAGTGCTCCCCAGAGGCTGGGTAGCTGATGCAACATGCTTATAAGCTCTGCTAAGAATACCAGATGGTCACTGAATTTTCCCTCTCCTTAGTTTAAAAAAGTACTGGCTTGGCAGATCTTTGCTACTTAATTTGACTCTGGTTTTACACTGATTATTTTCAACAGCTTTATATTTACAAATACCTTCCTTGAAACTTAACAATGACAAATGCAAGTCCTTCACCTGGCACAGAATAACTGAAATCACTAGTACAGGCTAGGCAGTGAACTGCTTAGCAGCAAAATGCTCTACAGAAGAGGATCTAGGATTTTTAGTAGGAAGCAAGTTGACATGGGACAACAGTGCCTTGCAACTGCAATGGCAAGGATGGACAGTAAGCAGAGAGGAGTGATTATTTTTTGTTCTCAACACAGTGAGCCAACACATTAGATTCACTGTTCTGTTGTGAAACCACCTGAAAATAAGAGATTAACACATTTGGGCAAATTGAGCAGAGGACCACTAAGATGATTAGAGCAATGGACTACTGAGCATATAAAAAGAAGCAAAAAGGACTGATCATGTTTAGCTTGGAGGAAAGACGTCTAGGAAGGAAATCTGACTCTACTATTTGCCAAAGTAATTGAGGGAAGCTATAGAGAAGGTGCACAAGAGGATGGAAGTTTCAACCAGGGATCATTTGGTATAATGAAGAAAGTTCACAAGGGTTAACCACTGGGAGATGTTGCACAGAGAAGATGTGGGATACTCTGAAGATTTTCAAAAGTTGACTGAAGAAGGTCTGAAGCAATGTAATCTTATTCTGAAGGTAACCCTGCTTTTAGCAGAGGTCAGACTAGAGCTCTCCAAACGTTCCTCCAATACCAAGTTTTCTGATTTCACAAACTAAAAAATAACTCTCTGCAAATGTATAACACTTCAACTTCCCTATAACTAAAACAGATGCTTCAGCCATAAACTTTTAAAGGAAAAGAGTATTCTGAACTCATGGGTTGGACACAGGCTTTCTGTTTTAAACACAGACTAAGGTCTAAATTAACTTAGGCAAGATTGTATAGCTGTTCTCTTCAACATATTAATAAATTATTTGGACACAGGATTGGAAGGGACATGAAGCAAGTTTACAGATCACACAAAACTGAGAGGAGCTGTTGACTCCCGCAAAGGCAGGAAGGCCCTGCAGAGAGACCTGGACAAATCAGAGTACTGGGCAATCACCAGCCATATGAGGTTCAAGGAAAAATGCCTGATTCTTCACCTGGGATGGGACAACCCTGGATGTACATACAGACTGGGGAATGAGATGCTGGAAAGCAGTGCCACGGAAAGAGACCTGTGAGTCCTGGTCTAGGGCAAGTTGAATCTGAGTCAGCAGTGCCCTGGCAGCCAGGAGGGACAATTGTGCCAGCCATTTGAGGGAGGGGATTGTCCTGCTGTGCTCTGCACTGGTGTGGCCTCACCTTGAATATTGTGGCAGTTTTGGTCACCACAACAAAAGAAAGATAGTAAGCTATTAGAGACCACCCAAAGGAGGGCAAAAAAGATTGTTAATGGCCTTGAGGGGAAGCTGTATGAGGAGCAGCTGAGGTCTCTTGGTCTGATCAGCTGGAGGACACTGAGGGGAAACAACATTGCAGTTACAACTTCCTCATGAGGGGAAGAGGAGGGGCAGGCACTGATCTCTTTGGTGACCAGTGACAGAACCCAAGGGAGTGAAGTTGTGTTGGGGAAGGTTTAAGTTGAATATTTGAAAGAAGTTCTTCACCCAGAGGATGGTTGGGTACTGGAACAGGCTGTCTAAAGAAGTGGATACAGCACCAAGCCTGACAGAGTTCAAGAGGTATTTGGACAGTGCTCTCAGGTGTATGTGACTCTTGGGGATGGTCCTATGCAGGGCCAGGAGTTGGGCTCAGTGACTTTTTTGAGTCCCTTCCAACTCAGCACATTCTGTGATTTTGTGATTCCGTGATTCTGTGATTCTGTGATTCTGTGATTTGTTCTGATTTCTGTCAGAAACCTGGGAGCATGTGACAAAGTGTCATCGAATAAAAGGGCTACAGGATCTGAGTCTGACAGGACCGTTTAGTAGTGGGATTCTCCAACGTGTCTAGGCATCTCATTACAGCATTAGACCTCCTTAATTATATGGACTCAGCTGAAATCAAATTGCTATTCTCTGATCCATGTTTTCCCTTTGTTTGTAAAGGTTTTCTGCATGTAAGTTGTTGCTGAAGCAACAAACTTCACTTTCACGGAATGTTATCATGTGGATGTTCGAGCTAAAATGATGTTAGGCAAAATTTTCCATTGCGTTTTCTTTGTTGTGATATTACTGGTTTTTTCCTACCTATTAAGTAGCTATAAATTCTCTGTGTAGGTCAGATACCTCGAGACATTGTGATTTGGAGGGAAGGAGAACCTTTCTTGGGATTGCTAACCTTTTTTGAGGACTATGATAATATGGAAGCTAATTTGGTTTTGGTAATTGATGGTTAACTAAACTTTTAATCACAAGATTTTTCTTTGTCAATTATAAAAATGTACTTTTAAAGCTCAGTAAAAGACCATACAAATAAATATATTTATCTTAATGATCAATCCTGTTTGTAAAGTCATTAAATCTCTGTTTTAAACTAGACTTCTTTACACTAGGTTATTTTATACTTGTGGTAAAGTGAAATTCTATCTTCAGGGCCAGGACCGGAATTCAAAAGTTGAAAATCAGGGCAATATAATACTCAACAACTGGTTTTCTATTTTATATTTCTTCTTAAAGGTCAGGAATTTCAGTCCTTATTTCAAAACAAAATCTGCTCCAGGCATTATATTTTTCTCTTATCTACTCAATTGCAGTAATACTTAACATTTGACATAATGGTTCCTGCATTTACCATCATGTATAAGACATAAACAGTTGACTGTATATTTAACTGCTTCTTTACTGGTTGAAAGTTTTGAATTTTAATGGATTGTCACAAAACTGTCCGTGTAAGCACACAGCAATGAGTGAAATGTCTTCTGCCACTGTAAGTAGTTATCTCTGTATAGCACTGTTGTCTTTTATTGTTAAATATTACTATAGGTCATTAGAGACAGGTGAGATTTATTGCCTGTACCTGCACAGGTTACAGTGGGAGAAAGTGAGTGTCTTCTGGTTATATTCCAGTTATTAGCAGGGTACCATATTTGTGATGACATAATAGACCACAGCTGACATAAAATAAAGGAAAACCAGGCTCTGTTCCTCTGTTCCTCTATTACGTGCATCTAGTTGATGTGCTGTCATACAGTGGAAACTTCCAGGGAAGACTCATGTTGAAGTTGTTTTTTAAAATTATTTTAAACTTCAGGGATAGGGGAAAAGATTTGGATCTAATTTTTTAATGTGAACACTTGGCCGAGGTACAAAACTTCCTTCAAGAGAGCACAAGAGATATCAGAAAGTTAGGTATGGGTCTGGGAATTACTGAATTCACAAGCAAAGTCTCTAGATAAAGAACACTTACTGAAGCCATATCAGACCTTTGTGTGTGAGGAATATCAATGAAATAACAGTGAGAGTCTGTTGCACTTAAGTATAATAGTAAGAAAATAGTAAGAAATCTTTAGCGGCAATAGAAATATTTAGAAATACAGCTGCAGTCATTGATGTGTGTGCTAAATATTCCAGAGCAGGGTGAAAATTGGTCTGAAGGATTAATGTCTTGCATCTTCAGAAGGAGATGCTGATAATACAAATGCCATCATGCATGGTGTTCACCTTGGGTGCAGTTTGATTCCCGTGCAATGACATCATTAAAGTCCTTGTACTGCAGTGCTTTTTCTGCCTGCCTTCCAAACACAGTTATTTGGGGAAGAAAAATTAAGAGACAGATCCTTATCCTTTCTAATCTAATGCTACATTATGGGAACTGGTGAAAATCTTGATTATGTTTGGTTTTCTTTCTGAGAGGAAAATACGGACAATGGAGAGAGTATGTAATGTGATTTTGTCTGTTATGAACTGGACTAAACCTGTATCACATGAAACATCATGAGATTGTCACAAGACAGGAACTGGGAGCACAGACCTGAACCATTAATAAAATGCAATGTACTTAGTCCTCTATGCCACCACAGGCTCCCATTTTCATTTTTTAAGGTGGGTCACAGCTACCTTCCTTTTCTGAGTATGATATTGTTCCCAAACCACCTTACTGAAGCAAGTGTTAACATGGTGAACAGACCCATTTCAAATATTTTTCTTTTTTCAGGTTGTTTCTGCATACAGCTTTACTGAATTGTAAGGGACCCATAAAGATCATTGAGTCCAACTCCTGGCCCTGCACAGGACCATCCCAAAAATCATGAAGTGTGCCTGAGAACACTGTCCAAATACTTCCTGAACTCTGTCAGGCTTGGTGCTGTGACCACTTCCCTGGGGAGCCAGTTCCAGTGTCCAGCCACTCTCTGGGTGAAGCACTTCTTGCTAATATCCAGCTTAACCCCTCACCTGATAGAGCTGCATGCCGTTCCCTCAGGTCCTGTCACTGATCACCACAGAGAAGAGATCAGTGTCTGCCCCTCCTCTGCCCCTCATGAGGAAGTTGTGACTGCAATGAGGTCTTCCCTCAGTCTCTTTTTCCCCAGACTGAATAAACCCATGGCCTCAGCCACTCCTGTGGCCTCAGCCACTCCTGATTCCCTTCAACCCTTTCACAATCATCATTGCCCTCATTTGGATGCTTTCTAGTAGCTTAATGCCTTCCTTTTGTTGTGGTGACCAAAACCGCACACAATATTCAAGGTGAGGCCACACCAGTGCAGAGCAGAGCAGGACAATCACCTCTCTTAACAGGGTGGTGCTGCTTTGGTTGGTCCCCTTCAGGACACAGTTGGCCCTCCTGGTTGCCAGGGCACTGCTGACTCAGATTCAACTCCCATATCCCATTCCAAGGGGCTGCTCTTTCATACTTTTCATTTGCACAGAAAATTAAAGTTAGATGCTTATGTGCCTGTAGTTATCTTCAAATCTCTGTCTCAGAGATTAATTGTGTCTAAAATAATGAAAAATATTTGGACTGATTTTTTGCTAGCAATGGGTTATTTTCTGAATCTGCCTATCCCATCACCGATCAGCAGTTTTACCGTTTATGTCACACAAATTTATAGTCTTACAAAAGTGACCAAAAGATGGGAATGCCTCCCAAAGGCAAATCCTGAGGGTTGTGTCCATTTCACAAATTTAATTTGGCCGTCACCTTTACTTTTTCCTCCCTCCCTCAACTGTCATGGGATCTCTGGCTGACAATACATCACTTCTTAAATCAATGTGTCAAATGGAGTTTTCTAACCAAAATGAGCATTTAAAATATGATAGCGCACTCTCTTCCAAGTCTCTGGTTAGTTCTGCAACACAGCTTTGTTATAATCAGCAAGCTTTTGCATTTCTTGTGCACTTGTAGCTCTGAATTTTTCATCCTGCATAAAATGCTGAGCTATGAAATGAGAGAATGCATGAGTTCCTTGTCAAGAAGAAGAAATAGTTTCACAGAGAAAGTGTTAATGAACTTCATTAGGATATAGAATAAGCATAATTTAATGGCTCTTCGTCACAGCTGAGTAAATTTCCTCCTCTGCATTTTATCCATAAATTTAATCAATCAAGGATTTTAGAACCTTGGAAAGTTTGACTTGTCATTTTATCTTACACTATCAGTATTTTGAAGAATTGAAAGAAAATTGTATATTATTATAGATAGAGATTGAAATAGCTTCTTATTCCAGACCTTTTGCTTGTTTAAGGGAATGTCAGTGCTGAAAAATACAGAACACAATTAATTTTTTAATCTATTCTGACTGCATTTTACTGCAGATATAATTCTTTCATTGTGATGGGTACATTGTGCACACCTGGTTCACTTGTTTGAAGTACCAGTTTGGTATTCTTTGAAATGTATGGAATATCACTACTTTCATAGCTGATGCAAAATCAAAGTCACCATACTATGCAAGTATAAATACTTATATGAAGGAATAACAAAGCGTTACTGTAGAACATCCATCATGACTATGACGTGTACATTTTTTAAATTCTTCATGCAAAAACTTGTGTAGCAACACCTATAATGATAGTTAACAGTTTGTTCTGGGTACTGTTACTTACTGACATTTATAATGAAGTTTATTTTTCATTTATTCCTATCCATTATTCAATGCTTTGTCAACCCTGTAGAGATAGGGAAGGCCTGATAGGAGTGAAAAATATAAATGTAAAGTTTTGTAGTTTCACATGCTGAAAAAAAAACTAACAAGCCACAGACATCTGGGAGGAGTTACTCACGGATTTAATTTGTGAGCAGAACTATATGTGACTTAGGAAAGTTCTGGTGATATTTTTTTCATTAAAGAATCTCGGATTTTACACCCAGACAAACTCTACTTACTACTCAGACTGCTAAATAGGCATTTCCATGCTGCTAACTGGAAAATGTTGTTCACTGGCTCTGCTAAACCTATGACACATTAACCCAGCATCTACCAGTCTTTGTTCCAGCTAGTGGAAACAAAGTGTTTTTGATGACACATTACATATGTCAAGTTATTCTAACTTTTCCTAACAAGTAATCTTTTCTCAGGATAAACGTGTAATGGACAAAATGCTTACAAAGACTCACAGAAACATTAACAGGCAGAAAGATGTTATTATGTGACTTCTTGAGAGGATTGTATAAAGTTGTGAGAGTACAGTAAAGTCGAAAAATTAAGAAAATAGGATGAAGTGAAACTGGCTTTACATCCATGGTGTTAAAAAAGATCTGTGTTCTCAACAATAGATGAAGGTGGCCCATTTGCAAATTTCTTCATGTCATGTTATCTGGACTAACATTATTTGCTTTATACTGGTTAGCAGTGGAGAGTCTCACATGAATTTGAGGCAGTATGAATGAAAATAACCCATGTGATGTGTGATTCTATTGTTGTGCATATTGCTTTTGTCTGGCGTTTGTCAGACCTGCTCATTTTCTCAAAGAACGAGTATTTTCCTAATCCACTAGAATTCAGGGCAATTTTCAAGGTTGGTTCTGAAGTTGCCACTAGCAAGTCTTGTTAAATGGTATCATAAACTGATAGATGCAGTCATCTAAACAATTTTCCATCTAGACATTGTAACAGTGCCTCTTGGTAATATTGTAAACACATAATTAAAAAGCCTGTTTATCTTCACCAGCAGCTGCAGGTGTATTGGCAGCACAGAGAAGATTATTCGGTTTGGTTTTTCTTAATTCTGACATTTATTTAATCTCTTTCACTTACTCAAAATGGGAAGACAGAAAGAAGATGTGGGATCGTTAGCAATGGAAGTTTCCTTTTTCACGTGCTTGCAGCTGTGTCATCATTGAGGTACACCAGGTATTTTGTCAGGCATTTTGGGAGAGATGTGAGTTTTAGACTGTTATTAATGTTGATAACCAGTTCCTGAATAAGTTAGGCCTAATTCAACTTCTCTTTCTATAAGCAAGAGTTTTGGTTTTGTTTTGATTCTTTTATTTTTGTTTGGTTGTGTTATGTTTGGGGTGGTTTTTTACTATAATTTCTCTTCCTCCACCCTTTCACTTCATTGGAACAATGGTGGTTGCAGCCACTATACAGATGAAACAAAATAAAATGAAGTTATTTCTTCCCATTTACAATTAAAGATGTTTACATAGTACTGGAATATAGAGAGTTAATGTCTGATTAAACACTGAAGTCAGCTGTTAGCTTTATTATTGAACAGAAACCTTCCTTGTTACTAGGAACAAAGTTCTATTAATTAGATAGATTTGGTTTGCTGAGTTGGGTGCATCTGTTATTAATTTAAGTCTATATACTTTGGGATTTTTGTTGTAATTCAACACTAATTAAAAGTTAAGATATTCACGGACTGGGCTCTTTTTAGAGTCAGAAGCAGGACTAGTTGAGTAAGAAATTGACATTGAAGCAATAAAACATGTAGGCAAAATGAAAACTTTTGATATGAAATGAGATGATTAATGTAGATGACTGCATGGACAATTTAAAGATCTAGTGAAATACATTTTTAGGCTTTGAAATTTAATTAATCCTAGCTCATTGCACCGTGCTATGGACTGTTCAATCATATGCAGCATTTATAATCATTCTGATTCTCAGGATTGCCATGGAAGTGCATTTCAAATTGCAAAGTCACAGCAATTTCTACCATGACAGGGTCAATTCAGAGATGGACAAAAAGTGCATTGAATTTAGCATTTAAATCTGAGAGCAGAAAAATCCATAGGAACCTCCACAGTTGCAGTGAGATAAAACAGGAATTAAGGGGGTTAGGATGGCTGAACTAGGTGTGTTTTATCCAAAGCTTGTCTGTTAGGATTTTCTTGCTAATGCCAGTGGGAATTGTTAGATCAAAGGAAAAGCTAGTGTGAAAATAGTGTATTCAGTGATAGCACCTAGGGAATTTATCAACAGCTTCACATCATCACCTGGGATAACCTGAGTTTATGTTAATGTCTGTGCTCTACATATTGCATATTGGTAAATACCATTTTGTAAAATGCCATTTACGTGTGAAGAAAAATATGTCGTATCTGGTGGTTTTTAAAGTTCCATGTTGTTAAATTTGGGTGTCAGTTGATTATTTCTCTTGTATCAGTGAAACAGTGCTGTAGTCTTTTTCTCTACAATGCATTGTTGATTTACCTAGCCAAGCAATAGCTGTATGAAATAACAGAATGCTGCTCTTTGCTGAAATAATCACAATCAGTATTCAGTTTGTAAATTACTTCAGCGAAGGAATGGAATAACTCTGATCAGTTTTTTAATCTGAGAAACCTGTTATGGAATAAACAAAAATGATGCTAGCACCTGGTAGTAGATTACACTTTTTTTAAAAGACTTAGTTATTGACACAATAACATTTTTAAAGCAGAAGTGATGATGACAATGTACTGCTGCCTTATCAGAAAATACAGCTGTGAAGAAAATTCCTCATCCTAGCAAGCAATCTGTTACCTGTCACTATCTCTGCAGCTACTAAGCTTCTTCTATTAATTTATTAATTTATCTAATTTGGATATGAGGATAAGCAGAAGCTGTTATTCCTTTTGTTATTACAGTGTTTCAATTAAAATAGTGTCTGAGAAATATATTACTAATGAACTAATACTCTGAAATAGTAAAAAAATGTATCATCACCTCTGCTTGTGTAAATATTAAATATATTGTAAGGTGAATGTAAATTTACATTTTACTAGAAATGTAAAGAGAGTTAATAGCATTTGTAAATTGAGATCAAGAAAATACTATGTTTTTCAAAATTAACAGACAATATAAAGGTCCAAATCTATGTCCCCTTGTCCTGCATAAAATGTGTAAGCAGAATTGATCTCATTAGCCCAAAGAGAGGAAACATAGCAGCAAAATGCCAAATTTTTTTCCTGATGGAATTAAATTGAGCCTTACACCACAAACACTTTAGGTTGTAAATCTTACAGCTGAGGTACAGGAAGCAAATTGAAGTCAGGCATATTAGGCGGATAAATCAAATATGACCATGCCAGAGGAATAAAAAAAAATTCACTAATACCTGAATGAAATTTGTGTGAATGATTGTTGTGGGAACTGTTTGATCAAACCTTTCCAGTGATGGGTTTTCATCTCTGGAATTTCCCTCAGAGTGAACCCACACTGGAGTAGATTCCTAATACAGGAATATATGCAAGTTGTTGTCTGGGGAAAAAAAGAAAAAATGGGTCTTTTGGGTTTTGTTGTTGTTTCTGTATTTCATGGAGAGGATAGAACTTTTCTCAATTCTTTTTTCTTTCCAAGATTTTTTTTTTTGATCTTGTCTGTGACCTTTGGATAGCCATGCCATGAGACCATTTTTACTTCTCGAAGTTAAATTATTAGAAATAAATTATAGGTATTTGTTGGTCTAAAACTTTGGTGGCCTAAAATTTTGTTTTGTATTTAGAAATCTTTCTGCTTTCTAAATATGCCAGAAGTCCCATTCAGTTAGTTTCAGTTGTCTTGCAACTACCTTCGAGGCTCCATATTGGCTTCAACACCTACTTCCCTTTTTGAGTTAAGTGCTCTGGAAAATTTGGACTTGATTCTTTTGAAAAGGAAAAAACCTGGAATATCCCCCCAGTTTTGTATTCTTTATAATTTCCATTTATGTTTTGTACTTTTTTAGGCTCTGCATTTGCTTTGTATTTGTGAGACTTCATATCAGAAGTATAATACTTAGCTACCTTTCTTTGACTAAATCAATCCTCAAATTATGACTGTCATAACATTACAAGGCTATATTGCTTCAGTTGTTGTGCTAAGGGTAATGGTTTTTGTCATTATCTTAAAGATGATAAATAGGTTTGCATGAAGAACTGTTGTGTTACTTGCTCTTCCCTTTTCCTGTCTATGCTGGTCAGCTGAGTGTGATACTACTTCTGCTTGGCTTTGCTCTAAGTTCCATCCTCCTGATTTTCATGGTTGAGTTCCTCTATGATAGTTCATGAGTACTGTCTAAGAAAACACAAGATAGAGTTTTCTGAACACAAGATAGAGTTCACTTGATTTTTATTTGTGTGGAGTTTCTGGGTTGGTATCCAACAGAATGTCAACAAGTGTTTTGTAGGCATGGTCGAAATTGGTGCTTGGGTTTGGTGGGGGGTTTTTTGGTTTGTTTGGAGTTTTTTTGCTGTTGCTGGAGCAGAGGGGCTATTTCTTTTATTAGTTTCAATTGATTGATGTGAGCTATGAATTGTATGATACGTATTTTTTATTGCTTTTACATCAGAGCATTTCGCTCTACTTGCATTATTAGAATTGTTGAGTTGTTTTCTTAAGTAAANTTTTGTTTTCTGGCCTTTGTGAAAACACTGATGTTTTTGTGTTGCTCTAAGTGTTTCAAAAGAGGAGATGAGCTCTTTATTTTTCCACTGATCTCACAGGAATCCAGTATTTTCCTTTGCGTGAATTTATATTTTTCTTTAGTTATTATGGAGATAAGATTGTCCTTTTTTACTGACTGTGAAGGATATCCAGAATGTCTTGTGCACTAAGCAGCTAAAAAAATTTGCAAAAGCAAAATGGTCTGTCACACGAAGGTTTGTCACTTTGGAATCACTACTGTTAGAGAACTAAGCATACAGATTACTCAGGTGCAAGTCACACTCGATGGCCCAAGAATAACTGCAGTGTGTTAGATGCTATACAAACTTCAGCTTTCATTTTAAAATGGCTTTACACTTATTTAAACAGATAAACCCTATTACCATGATTTCTAAAACCAATTCTAATAATGCAAGTAGAGCTTGACCGCTTGCAAATACATATTAAGCTAAAGAGCAAAAATCTTCAAAACAAGTGTGTAATTAAGCAACTACAATAAAAAGTATGAAATTTCTTATTGAAACCTGTCTAGAGCTTCCTGAAAGGGAAGACAGAAGTGGATTAGTCTGAAGAGTAGTAACAGAAAAAGAGCTTGATATGCTGTGGCATTTTGGGATTTACATACATTGCATATAATTAAGTAAGAGGAGTAATTTAACATCTAAAGTTAAGACACAAAATGATTGCTGTGAGAAACAGCTAGAACAGCTAGCATTTAGATAAAGGAAATCCATGGCTTGAGAAGGCTTGAACTTGCAAAGACTCATGCAAAATTTTCATTTTAAATATGGTGACTGTCACACACATTCATTGGAAAACAGTACCTATCTATTTTTTCAGATGCCTGTAGAATTGTTATTTTACTTTAACCACTTAGATCTACAATTAAAAATTTACCATTCCATAAATACAAAGCTTGCTGTTCCACCACCATTTAGGGGAAAGAAGAAATAGTAATTATGGAGGAATATTAGTTTATGGCAGTTCTTTGTGCACAAATGTTGCAGTTATGATAAATTTGAGGAGGCGCATGGCATAATATAACAAATAAGAACTGAAGATTTAATATACTGAATGCATAATGGTTTTAGTGACATCCAGAGACAGGGGCTATAGAAAATTTGAGTCCTTTTGTCAATTCTGGAGTTATTAGAGCTTGTATTTGTTGTCTTCATTATGAGGGTACTGAGGCATTGGAAGAGGTTGCCCAGAGAAGCTGGGGATGTCTAATCCCTGGAAGTGTTCAGCGCCAGGTTGGATTGGACCCTGAGTAACCTGGTCTAAGGGAAGGTGTCTGTGCCCATAATGGTGGTGTTGAAACTAGATGAGCTTTAAAGTTGCTTCCAACTTCAGTTGCAAACTGTTCTATGATTCCATTATATTCTCTACAAAGAGAGACAGAAAATATGAAAAAGAAAATAAGACAGGAAATTGGTACCACTGGTAGCTGCAGAAAGTTCAGGGTGGAAGGGATACAGATCTTTGGTCAAGTAGAGGGATTGTGCAGGATCTGCAAAGCAATTAGTAAAAAATTCAAAGTTAATATAATGGGGAAGAATAAGCTGATGCTGCAGCTCAGAGAGCAGCTTATTTATAGCAATCTATTGACAGGATGAGATATTATTTTTAGCAGTATGTTTTGAATGATCTTCAGGAGAATTACGCCAACATAAGAGTCCAAAGCAGAGTACAATGATCAAAAGATTTGTCATCTAAAAGAAAAGTTGATGTTTTTTTAAATTTTCAAGATTTGGAAACATTTTTCTTAGATTGTTCATGGTGTTTTGATATTTCTGTGCATCACAAGGAAAGTAATTACTTGGTAAAATTAAGATGATTTGCATAAAAATATTTCAGTGTTACATATCTAAGGAAATATTTAATTGGCTTTCTCTATTTCTTATATTAGAGTGTTGACTGGGAAAGCCCAACAATATATGTGAAAGAATATAAAGAATTTCGCTTTAAGAGTAAAAATTAATCATTTTCTTTGCCCTTTTGAAATCACTCTGCTGACAATGCAGGTATTTAACTTTATTATGTTCTTCAAACTGCTATTGACAAGCAAGCACCAGATCTGTGGCATGGAGTATCCAAACTGCTAATAAGCAGTAATCCATCAGCAGCATGGTACAGTGGCCTTGACCACAGTAAGGAGAGACCTTAAAACAGTTGAGTGAGTAGGCTAAGTCACTCACCAATGTTTGCCTCTTTAGGACCAGAAAATGCGTAAGCTGTGTGCATTCTCAGGAAAATCTCAACTAGTGAAATAAAAATTTCTGATCATAATGAAGGAGCTATCCAAAAAATGTGTGCTCCCAAACAATTTTAAACAACAAAAAAAAGTATTGTAATGACTGTCCTTCCTGGGCTGATAGAAAAGTGAACAAAGATATCTTAGTAATTCTGCAAATTTTTTACTTACCCACTATCTCATCAGTATTCTTTGATGAAAGACTAAGAACTCAGCAACGCCTAGAAAATGTCCATCGACAAAAGTGATTTTGAGAAGAGACTTAACTGTTGTTCTTAAGGAGTTTGTTGCTTTTGCAGTTCTAGAAGGAGCAGAAATGGATCTGTTATCCTCTCCTGGGTTTGGATGAGGAATCTTGTCCCATGGAAGTTGTCTGTGCTCATGGGAGATGGATTGAAACTGTGTGATCTTTGAGAAGCCTTCCAACCTAAGCCATTCTATGATCTTGCTAATATTCATTTATCACAATGTGTTCTCAAATATTTTTGAATTACATCTCATAAGGAAGTAGTGGAAACTAGTTGTACAAAACACAACAGGGAAAAGGGATGATTTGGGGCACATGAGAACCTGTAGGTGTCAGGACTCCAGATGTTTTCATCTGGAATTCAAAGCATGGAAATATTGATGAGTGACCTCTACATTAACATGTGTTCAACAAGCCCAGGCACTTAAATGTTTTATTTCAGCTTCCTTTCCTATCCAACTACCTTCTGCAGAGCAGAGGTGATTCTTTAGGAGGCCAGAACCTTACACAACAGCAGTTAAAGTCCAGCGGAAATGCTGGAGAATTTGTCAGCTCTTGAGACTAACAAAAAAGAGACACAAAGCAAAGATTGGTAGTATTTTAACTAGTTCCAGTACCTTTATGGTTAATTTCTGGTCTGTAGTAGTTGTATAAGACGGTAACGATATGCTAGGACCCAGCCTGGAAAGTTCAGTAAGAAAGTAGATGGAAAAACAATTACATGTATCAAACAAAACACAAATTTGAAGCTTTTGTCCAAAACTTGGAAATTATCTTTCCCTTCTCTCTTGGTTTAAAGACAATTGTGCAATCTAAATTTGAAAATAAGAGGCCACAAAATATAGAAAAGAAAATAACAACTCTTTTATTAAATATGTATATATAATAAATATGTATCTCTCTAGATCTATATATATGTGATAAAACACAGAACACAAAACAATAACCCGAGAACCACTGAAAACTTGCAGTAAACAAGAAGAAACACTCTCTGCTGTTAGGGTTAATTTTCAAGTCTTTGTCCAGTTCAATGGTCATGATAAAAATGCTGCCATAGGAAATGGTGGTGGGGGGAGAAGCGGCAGTCCCAGACTCTTCCATGAGTGATGCAAGGGGAGCAATCTCGTCATCCCTTCAGCTGCAGAGAGAGGAGAAGCAACTGTTTCCTGGACAATGTCTAACTGAGGGGGTCTGAGGCAAGCTCTGAGTATATGGCAAGGTGATGAACAGCTGCCAACACTGAGACACGCCTTCCTGTCCTGAGCCGAGTGAGAGAGTGAGCGTCCACCCAATGCACGGCCAGTTCTGGTTCTGTTCCCATCAACTGCCGTGTGGTGCAAATTCCCAGGTTCTGCCACAACTGCACCACTGCCATTGCACCTGCACAGTGCCAGCTGGCGCTGCTGCTGCTGCCGCCATCTCCTGCCTGGCCACACCTTGGCCGGGCCCTGGCCCCAGCACTGCCCCAGCTCAGCCCTGGCCAGGCCTTTCCTTAGGCTTGGTAGCCACTGTCTTCTCCATGGAGCCCCGTGGTGGAGGCTGCCCGCCCAGCCCAGCCTCACTCTCAGGGGGTCGGCCCCCCGGGCACCCAACATCACTAACTGAGGCACCAACAGTGTGCTCCTGGTACAGAGCAGCCCCATCACATCCGCAGTGCCCACACATGCAGGGACCAGCCTGGCCCTGGGGGGACTGGTGGGAGTAGCTGAGCCTAGCCTGACCTGGCCCTGGTCCACTTCTGGGCCACTGTTGGGAGGGGTGATAAAAACAGGCAAGATTAAAACAATAACGCCTTCTGACAGTCTGCTCAATGTGTTGTGCATATTTTTCAAGTGTTCCACAGGGGGTTTGTCCTTGGAAAGGAAACAATGTACAATATGTACAATATGTTAAGATGTGAATAGTCAAAATGTTAAATATTTCAACTTATATTTCTGTGAGAAAGTACTTCATGTGGAAAACATTATTAATCTTAAAAAAAATCACCCAAAATTATTTTTACCTATGTAATTTTAAAATATGTCACTAAATTATAGTTTATCTGTTCAAATTTCTTTGGGGGAAGAAAACAACAAAATACAACCAAAACCCCACAACAAGTCACAAACATTATGGTGCTTTTGCTTATAAAGGGCAGTGCCTATTTAAATAAGGTAATACGCTGGGGTGGGAGGTAGAAAAAATCAGGCTGGACATCTTTCATTCTATAGATCTCATATGGAAAGTGGTTTTTAACCAGATTTCTTTAGATTTAGAACATATTGCTCCCAGTAATTAATCCCCTACAAGACTGCTTATTTTCTACAAATGTTCAGACATAACTTTTCTGTAGCAGACACTATAATTTTTTACAATATTTAACATGAATGCAGTTTAAATAGTGGTAGTTTTCCTCCTATTTAGTCTTATTTACCTGCATTTTTATTTTTTTGTCTAAAGAGACCTTGTTTAGTATTTATATTAAGCTTCAGTGTGTCTGGTAACAGATGACAAAGACATGATAAGAAATACATTCTCCCTAGATACATTTGCCTAGCTATGCATGTAATTTCTGTGTGGTGAGAAAGGATAAAATCATCTGTATACTATTTGTTTTGAAGATATAGAAGATTAACTGTTTTGGGTGTGGTCAATTGTGGTCAGTTTGTAGCTCATAAAACAATATCTTTTTTTTGTGTATTACAGGTAGCATAGTGTACCTTGGGATGATGGTGGGGGCATTCTTCTGGGGAGGCTTGGCGGACAAGGTGGGAAGGAGACAGTCACTCCTGATATGCATGTCTGTCAATGGATTCTTTGCCTTCCTTTCGTCATTTGTCCAGGGCTATGGCTTCTTCCTCTTCTGTCGCTTGTTTTCTGGATTTGGGTAAGCTCCTCTGGTTTTGTTCATTTCTACAATTCCACGTGTTAATAAAACTTTCCTGTTTGCAAAACTACATTATGTAATGTACAAATACAGTCTGTGGCAGTGGTGAGAGGATTAAACAATGTTGCTACTACACTCCTAAATAAAACCTGAAGGGGAAGAGTAATGATACTAGGGGAGACACAGACTGAAAGCTGTGAAATTGAGTTCTCATTATGCAAAGGGTTTGCTCTATGAACTTCATCAAGTTGCTTATCTCTTTTATGCCTCAGCTTCTCAATGTACAGCATCTTACTCAATCAGCAAAATAATACCCTCCTCACAGGTGTACTCTAAGATTTTAGTAATATTCTTAAAGTTTCCAATGTGTTTGTGTGCACAATATTGTTTATAATGTTACTGTAGTCAAGAATGTAAAATTTAAAATGGGATCCTAGATTGTTCCAAATATTATTGTACTCTGCAGAAGAATGGTGTTTGTGGCCCTGGGTTTTTGTTACTTTTCATTTAAATAACTTCTCAGTTGTTGGAAAAGCTTAAGGTATTTCTAATGGTTGATTAAACTTACAAACTTCCATGAGCAGAGATTGAGATATACAAGTAAATTATTATGAGAAAGCTTCTACTTTTACTGCACCCCTTGATAACCAAGAGCTCTGTTCTGCAGAGTGCTTAGTTTAGCACTTCTGGTATTTGCTTGATTCAAATCAAAGCTCCTAATCACAATTCCAGTTCAGGCCACTATCAATAATCAGGATGCTGAACAGAGAGGAGCTGATAAGAGCGCAGTAGCCATGTTTAAAGTCATGCACATGAACTCCACTGCTTGTATGGTTTGTTGGCTGTATGTTATGTAGCCATGGTGCAGCAATGCTCTTGTGTGTTTGTGGTTTTAGAAATCCCTTTAACTGGTCTAAAACAGGCTAGAGTGAGACACTCATACCAAAAAGGAATTACCATATCAGTAAGTAGTTTTAAACTGATTGAAGAAGGGGAATGGAAGGGCAAGAGGAGAGAGGAAGATGTGAGGAGTCCTCTAGCTAGAAGAGTCTCATTAGTCTGTCACCAGATTGCCAGATATTACTTCAAAGGACAACAAGGGGAAATAGCAGTATTTTAATCCTTAAAAAAAATTACCTTAGAAAACAAAGTAAAAAATCCCATATCTTATGTCACCATGAAGTCCAGGTATGAGGTTTTGTCACTCCATACAGAAACACTACAGATCATGTTTCACTTTCACTCTTTTATGATCCTGAAAAGTCAAAATCCCTGTTGTATTACTGCTTAGCCTGCCCAGTTCACTGGGGCAGTACTGAACCCATGTGCTAAAAGTTTTTTCTTTTGGTGGACAGGTTTGTGACACTGTTGGCTTTCACCTAGGTTGTCGCTATGGGGACATACTGCAAAATATGTATTTATTATGCCATATGACAGACATGCTTGCAGGGTCTCCTCCTCATCTGTCACAGTAGCTTTTACAATAATAATCAGTGCCAGTAGCTCTCCTCATGAAATGTGTGTCCTGGATTGGGAACCATGTTCTATTGTAAACCCAGGTTATGATTATTGGTCTTTGAAAGAGCAGGCCCTTCATATCTGTGTCCTATGCCTCTGTCCAAAGTCCTCCTGCTTCATCTTTGAGAGCTACTTGAATAGATCATAGATAATTCATGATCTATGTACTACACTTCAAATGGACCCTCCAAACCCAACCCCAACCCAAACCCAACCTAAACCCAACTAACCAACCAACAATAACAAAAAAAGAGAGAATGAGCTGCATAATCATTCCTCATAGCAACTTCTGCAGAGATAAGTGCATGTCTGGCTCACATTTGCTGTGTTCTTCAAAGATTGGATTTTTCCCCAGAATAATCTCCTTATGATTGTCTCAGAGCAGCAGTGTAAAAACCACGGGATTTGTAGAAAAGAATCTGTTCCTCATACCCTCAAGATGAGGGAGAGCTCATCTTCATAATATGCTTCCCCTTTTTCAGTCAATGGGAACTTCACCAAACTGCCACAATTTCTCAAATATGATGGATAGCAGCTTAGAAACTTCTTCTCCCAGTTCCCTCAGGATCCACCCAATATATCTCATCAGATTACATCAATGTGTGAACCTTCAGGTTTCTTAGACATTCTTGAACCTGATCTTCTATGGTAGGATATTGTCATTCTAGCAGCCTTTCCTTCTCCAGCTGGTGTGTCTAAAGCACTTGGTGACTGAGGCAAAAAAAGTTGTTAAGTGTGTTAGCTTTCTCCATATCCCAGGTATCCATTTTCTTCTGAAAATGGCCCACATTTTCCCTGGTCTTCTTTTTCTTAATGGTAACCACTTTACATTACTTATCAAAGGAGGAGGCTTTGCTCCAGTAATTTTGTGTGAATCAAAGAGCCCAAACACGAAGTTGGAATAATTTTAAGCAAAGAACTGAATGATATGTTTTAAAGGCAAAATGGTACTATTACTCATACTGGAGAAGAGTTTTTCTAAAGGGGCAGAGAGTTATCTGGACTATTTCATTAAATTAAAAATCAATAAAATATTAAGAAGTATTCAAATTATATAAAATCATTTAGGCAAATTGAGTTTAAACTGATTTGTTATTTTTTTAGATAATCTAAAAAAAAAGCTAAGCAGCATGAAAAAATAAAAACTATTTGATAGAAGATTTTATTTATTAAAAAATACTATAAAATAATGTCTCGTGTTCTCTTTACAATAAAAATGTGTTTATATGAGTAAGTTGCTCAGGGAAAAAATTACGTCTTCACATACCTTTTTTTTTCATTTTTCATCTAAAAAACCCTAAAACTAGTAAAACGTTTGCAAGCAATAAAAAAAAGTTTGAATGCAAAACAGTATAAATAATATAAAGATATTGCTGAGTAAAGGACATTGATACATATGAAAATCTGAAAGGTGAACTTCAGCTAGAGAAAAGAATTCAAAAATTTTGGAAATTCTGCAAAATCATTTCCTTTTACAGAAAATAATACCATAACTGTGATTTTTCCATCTATTAATCCAAAATCCAAACTTAAAAGACAGTTAAATCCAAAAGCCTGATAAAAGTCTAGGAGGGATTTAGACATGGTTTCGTAAAAGGTAAAAACATCTAAATGAGAAACTGCTGTATTCATCATTAGCCATTGGAAGAAGGTGCAAAGATTGATCATGAAAAAGCACCTTGTTATATCTGTCTGAAATTCTCCAAAAAGGTTCCTCTGATACAGAACATGACTCACAACATCACTTGAATAATTTGAATGAAACAGGAGCGGTTATCTATTCAACAGTGCTACTGTGAAATATTATTCTCAGCTACAGAGTTTTATTTCTATTTCAAAAAATAATCTAAGCTATTTATCATTATTTATAGATAATTTTAGTTGTAGTTCTTTTAAGAACAACAACTGGATTTAGAATAAAGTGATTAAAAGTGCACTACAGATTTGTCTTATCCCAACGAATTTCATTTTAGTTGCTTTGAAATAACCAGAGATAATACACTTTGGGAAAATATATCATGCTTATCCAGCTCAACTGTTACTTCTAAAAGTAATCAAAGTTTCCATGCAGTGAAAAGCTAGCTGAAATAAACATCCTGAGATAAACTAGACTTTAGAAATTTTTCAGACAACCTCATATGTTTGCTCCTGGAAGAAACTTACTCTTTTTCATGAGCAAAGAAAAAAATGCTAAATAAATGTGTCCTATTTGAAAACCACACATTATTTCCATACTACAGAGATATCTTTCAAATTGCCAAAATTACCAGACTTACCTTCAGCTTCTTCAGCTTTCTTCATTCTTCCTCAGACAATATCTCTAAACATTCCTGAAGTACTCCTTCCTCATTATTTGAATCTACCACAGAGTGTTGGTATCACTATAGTAGCGCTAATTTCATAGTTCAGATATTTTCTCAAATTCATCACACTGCTGTGGGAAATCAAAAGTTAGCAAAAATCCCAGACTGAAGGTGTAGTTTTTTGTAACTTGCAGTTTTGAGGTGATTGTCTGTGCAATCACCTCAAAAATTGTGTGTGTCTGACACACACTAATCACCAGTTTGGGTATTATATGTAGTGGCAAGAAACTCTTAGAGTTGTATATCCCCTTTTTAAAGGCCATGATAGACAGGAAGAGTATGCAAGCAGTCCATATATGTAACAACTGTAAAAATGTTCCAACAGAGACATAGACCACGTGCACACAGGCCGAGATGGTTGGCCTACACAAGCAGTGTAGGAACTTCAGCTCTAAACCAACAGCCTGCTTCTATTGTCGTGTGCCATCAGTATTTAGTACCATGTTGTATTGATCTTTTACCTCGTCATATCCACTTGATCCACTTCTTTTTCGTGACGTACTATGTGTCCTCTCACCCTTAAATGGTCGTAATCCATCCTTCTCTAATTCCTTTCCAGCATTCAGCTGTCTCCCACCCAAGGCTCAGTGTTTTCACACTGCAGGCTAATGAATAGCTCTGCAGGTGATTGGCTTCAAAGCTGGTAGCCTGTGTCAAAAGGTGTATTGGCTTCTCAGTGAAGCCAAGAAAGCAGTTGGCAAAGTCTGAGCTTTCCAAACAGTTTTAGTTCAGCCCTTGCAATTTTAGATGTGGGTAAAGGTTAACTTGGATAGCCAGCTGAGAAGTGGTCTTCCCCTTGCTGTTAAGAGAGAAGAACAGTATTTTTATGAGGAAAGGAAGATTATACAAAAGGGAGAAAAAGGCTAGACAAGGGAAATATATAAATAATGTTGAGAGACAACAGAAAAAAATCAGAAGAAAAATTATAGAGTCATAGAATAATTTAGGTTAGAAAGGATCTTTAAAATCAATGAGGCCAATGGTCAACCTAACACTGACAAGTCTGCCACTAAACCATGTTCCTAAGCACCTCATCTATACATCTTTTAAATCCCTCCAGGGATGGGTACTCCACACTTCCCTGGGCAGTCTGTTTCAATGTTTTGCAAATGTTTCCATGAAGAAATTTTTCCTGCTATCCAACTTAAAATTCCTCTTGCACAATTTAAAGCTGTTTCCTCTATCCTGTTGTTACTTGGAAAAGGAGAGACTGCCCTCCATCTGTCTACAACCTCCTTTCAGGTAATTGTAGGGAGTGATAAGGTATTCCCCAAGCCTCCTTTCCTCCAGCCTAGACAAACCAAGCTCCTTCAGCCACTCATCATAAGAATTGTGCTCCAGATGCTTTGCCAACTTTATTGCCTTCTCTGTTCATGTTCCAGGACCTCAAATGTCCTCTTGTAGTGAGGGGCCCAAAACTGAACACAGGCCTCAAGGCATGGCCTCACCAGTGTTGAGTACAGACAGACAATCACTACCTTGGTGCTGCTGGCTACACTGTTGCTGATACAGGCCAGGATGCCATTTGCCTTCTTGTCCACCTGGGCACACTGCTGACTCATGTTCAGCCAGCTGTCAACCTTTTCTTCTAGAAAGCTGTAGTGCTGCCTGGAGTTGTTGTGCCCCAAAGACAGAACCCGGCACTTGGCCTTGTTGAACCTCATACCATTGGCCTCAGCCCATGAATCCAGCCTGTCTAGATCCTTCAGCAGAACCTTCCTCACCTCCAACATGTTCCCACTCCTGCCCACCTTGGTGTCATCTGCAAACAAGTGAGCATGCACTTCTACTCATCCAAATCACTGATAAAGATATTAAACAGGACTGACCCCAGTACTGAGCCCTGGGGAACACCACTGGTGACCAGGTGCCAGCTGGATGGAACTCCATTTACCACTTTCTGGGCCCAGCCATTCAGACAGTTTTTAACCCAGATGACAGTGCACCTGTTCAGGTAATCAGCTGCCAGTTTCTCCAGGAGAATGCTGTGGGAAACACTGTCAAAGGCTTTATTGAAGTCAATTTGGATAACACCTGCAGCCTTTCACTCATCCTCTAAGTGGGTCACTCTGTCATAGAAGATCAGGTTGGCAGGACCTACCCTTCACAAACCAGGCCCATGCTGGCTGTGTCTGATCCCCTGGCTATCCTGGTATGTGCCCAGTGATAGCAGTCAGGCTGATCTGTTCTAAGACCTTCTGTGGCACTGAGGTCAGGCCTGTAGCTTCCCAGATCCTACTCCCGGTCTTCCTTATATATGGGTGTCACTTTTCTCAACCTTCAATCAACTGGGTTCTCCCTAATTAGCCAGGACTGATAATAGATGATGGAAAGTGGCTTGGTGAACACTTTGACCTCCTTCAGGATCCTTGGGTAGATCCTATCCAGCCCCATAGACTTGAGCATGTCAAGTGATGTAGTGAGTCACTGATCCTTTCCCCTTGAATTATGGGGGCTTCATTCTATTCCTCCTTTCTGTCTCACAGCTCAGGGTTCTGGGTACCCTGAAAACAACTGATCTGACTATTAAGGACTGAGATAAATAAGGTATTAAGGACCTCAACATTTTTTTCATCCTTTCATTATGTTTCCCTCCTAATACAATAAAGGTTAGATATTCTCCTTAGTCCACCTTTGTTGTTGATATACTTAGAGAAACATTTTTTTGTCTTTTACAGCAGTAGATATATTAAGTTCAAGTTGGGCTTTGCCTCTTCTGATTTTCTCCTTGCATAACTTCATGACATCCTTGTAGTCCTCCTGAGTGGCCTGCCTGTTCTTTCAAAGGTACTAAACCCTTGTTTTTTTTCTGGATTTCAACTCTCTGTTCAGCCAGGCTGGACTTTTCTCCTGCTGACTCAACTTTCAGCACATGGTGACAGCTTACTCCTGCACCTTTAGGATTTTCTTCTTAAAGAATGTCCAGTGTTCCTGGACACATTTGCCCACCAGTACTGCCTTCCAAGGAACTGTCTCAACCAGTTCTAAACAGGCCAGTCTGCCCTCCAGAAGTCCAAGGTACCACTTCTCCTTCACACCCCTCCTTACTTCTCTGAGAATCAAAAATTCTGTAATTTAGTGACCACTGTGCTCCAGATGGCCTCCAACCCTCGTATTACACCACCCACCAGTCCTTTTCTGTTTACATACAACAGTCCAGCCACGTGCCCGCCCTTGTTGGCATCCTGACTAGCTGTGTCAAGACATTATCTTCCACATATTCCAGGTATCTCCTGGACTGTTTCCTCTTTGCTGTGTTGCTTTTCCAGCAGACATCTGGTAAGTAGAAATCTCCCACAAGAACAATGGCTAATGACTGTGAGACTTCTCCCAGCTGCTTACAGACTATTTCACCTGCCTTTTTTTTTCTGGTCAGGTGGTCTAAAACAGACACCAAGCATGGTATCTCTTTTTCAAATAAAAACTTGAAAAAAGGAATGAAAAAAAGGAAGAAGAAAATCTGCTAAAGAATGCATTCATAAACAATAATTTTGTGATTACAAATACTGGCAGATGTGAAAGCAATTTATCTGACATATCTAGCAAATTCCTCACAATTATATGCTTGAATTTGACATATTAGACTTGATTTTTTTTTTAGTTTTTGGGTAAATTTAGGGAATTTGTTATTTACTCATCAGTTCAGCTACCATCAGAACTGACATTCCTGTAGAGTTCAGTAAATTATCACGTGAATCTTTTTTACAAGGACTCTTTTGCTGTTAATAGCAAATACACAGGCCATTTGTGTATCTGGAAGACAACATCTTTAGTATACATAGTCCAAAGAAACACTTGTATTTAAACACATGTAGGATGATCAGCAAAGCTTAGTTTATGGTGTGCTGCAGTTTTCTAAGATTTTATTCAGCAGTTCTCAAGGAGAACTGGTCAGTCTGGCTGCTCACCAACAGATGCTTTGCTAGTATAATGTCAGTTCTGAAAGGAAAACAACAAAGATATTTTCAGACTTACAGTGGGGTAGTGAACTGTTAATATGAAGAGGGAAGAGTAGATGCAATTGTTTGGAAGAACAAGGGGTGATGGGCTGTTTACAAATCTCTAAACCTGTGTTTTGAGCTCCATCATTTTAACAAATTGCCAATAACAAGGTGACAACTTGCAAATGCCATCTCACCCAGATGCTACCTGTATTTTTAGTCCGGATATCATCCAAGTTTGAAAGAGAAGACAAGGTATTTCAGTTGAACACCATCCTACCTTGTGCACTTATTATTCTGTAAGGGTTTGGGGTTTTTTTTTCTGATTATCTCTATTCTTTGCACTCTTTTACATTTCAATCTCCTTTGGCCTGTGAATCTGCAAATAAACAAATCTTCTGTCTGAAGCCAGAGGTTCCTGAACACCTTATAGTTTTGTTTTCATTCCAGCTGCCACACCGTGCAGTTGCCAAAGTCTGCTGTTGAAAAATCACAGCTCTGAAGGCAGATTATCAGTCATTTATCATCTTTGTTTGTGACAAAGAAAATGTAAATGTATCTTAGCTTATTGTTTGCTTCATTGAATCCTACTCTCCTAAAGTGTATCACTTAAATCTCCTTTTGGTTTTCCCTTCTCCATGATTTTCCAAACCAAACATGAACTGAGAGTGTACATAAATACATAAATATGCGTGCTCTTTTGCTTGGTGTAATTCTGATAGGATTTATTACATAAGATAAAAAAAAAACTAAAAAAAAGGTTATAACTGACATTTGTCATTCTTTTGACTGATACTTATGCTATTCTTTCACATATGGAACAGTAGCAAAAGGCTCCTGCCATTTATTAAGTATTGTTCTTCCGTATATTCCCCCATAGTTATGAAGAAAATAAGGCTGAAAGCATGCATCCATTGTTATAGGCGTCACTCATAGAGTGAGAGTATTTGTTTTATGATCTTGAGCCAACCTAAACAAGTTTTTTCCTCCTGCTGGTATTAGACCGTGCCTCATTACAGAATCTGTTATTCTGGAGACAGTTATCACTCATGATCATCAACCCAGAGGTTTGGATCAATGTTTTTTTTAATCCTTTAAAAAAATGGTCTAACACCACACAATTTATCTGTGGAGGTGTAAAAATAGCAAATCAATCTGTACATACAGTATGTTTGCACCTTGTAGACACTTTTTGTCTACCTTTTAGGAAGCAATGCATGGACTCCCCGCTGTGGTCTGTGGATACAAGTTTGTGTTCACTGCTTTGGCTATCATGAATGAAGAAATAACTTATATAAATAACATATAAATATGTAAAAACTTCAGCTTGCTTGAATAATTTGTATTTAGGAAAGTTAAAATGCTTTCCATTTTTAGAATGAATGTTCCTCAAGTCAGAACAGTTTTCACAGGCTTTTCTTCTGCACATGTCAAGAGAAGAATACAGTTTCGTGTATCAGACTATTTTCTACAAATGAAATCAAGCTATATCATTTACAAACACAATAACAGCAAGCAGCCCACTGTATCAAACCAATTAATTGCAGGAAGCAGACTTAATACTGTATCCAGTGGGAAAATAGCATTTGCATTTCCCTTAAAACAAAACATGAAGTCTTCCTACTTAAAAATTATTAGCAACTCTGTCTTTAATTTTATTGGTAGTTCTCTTCTGTGCATGACACCATCCATTCCACAAAGTGTTGCTGGGCAACAAAGAGGCAATCTTCTTTCAAACTTACAATACCAAAATGTTGAGAATCATATTCTGTTCCTTGTATGGATTTTCTTTTTGATTATTAGGAGTTCATTCCTCCTTGCAGCTGTCTGGTGACATGGTGTTGTTTGTTTTTTTTTTTTAATATGAACATTTGATAAGTTAATGCATAGTGTTCAACAGCTGCTGAAGTATCTGAAAGATCCTCACAAGAGAGTGATGAAAGAAGTCAGAGGTGCTCGGATCCTCTCTTGACCAAGTCTTTAAGAGGTAGTTTATGTTTCTGCTAGCAATGTTCATAGATAACATATTAGTTCTCTAATAGTAAATTACTATAGTACCTAGCACACATTGAAATTTCTGCAACAGTCACACAGAAATTTCTTTGCTCCCTAAAAAAAAGTTCTTCATTCAGTTTTTAGGGAGTTTTCTTATTGTTGTTTGATATGATAACAATTAGCTGTTCCTGCTCTACCTTACTGCTTTTACTTGCTCTGAATTTAGGACCAGATTTCAGGAAGTGGAAACATGGCTACTGCAACCTTGAGATTGTCCAGCATAAGAACAAAAGAACAGTTTTCTGCAGGAGAATTCTTCAATTTCATTGTTGATTAACCTCCCGAAGGTTTTCGTAATAGATTTTTAGTCCTTGTAGTAGNATTGATATGAACTTAGTATCTGGACTTGTGAGCCTGTTGATGTACTTACTGGAAATGCCAACTTAATCACATCAGTTGAAACAGAAAAACTGAGTTTTCAAAGCCAATTATATTTTTTCCTGGTTATTTGCATATCCTAAATAACATTTTAGTTTGCTGACTCCAAAATTCCTCTTACATGTCTAAAAGTTCTATTTGCTAGAAAAGTCCTCCTTCATTGACCATTAATTTGGTCAATACAGACAATTCTTCTGTAGCCTTGGAGAACCTTTAGAATGTAGCATATATGTCAGCCCACCTGGATCAGTTTTAACTGCTAAAGCAGCATCAAACTCCCATCCTCCATGGTACAGTTGGTTCATGCTGAAAGGTAAGAGGTGCCTTTTTTTGCTGCCTTTGGTCAGGTTCTGACTACATTTTATGACACTGTATGTTCTTTCTGCTTGAAGTGTCTGCCCAGTGGATTCCATGAACAATCTATTAAATTAGGTCTTCTTGAAATAGGGTACTATAACTGCTCATCAACACTTTCCAGCTTTG
>WEIV01030244.1:3607-20746 GCA_013390005.1 Calyptomena viridis
TTAAGGAGAGGATGGGAAACAGCATTCTAATGCTTCAAGAAAAAATCAAGATCATATAAAAACAAAGAAAGAGAAGGAAAATGTCAATTTTTTAATATTTTTATTTATTTATACTGTAAACCACTATCAGAAGAACTTTTTTCATGTAATTTTGAGAACTTCTGGGCAAAACTTCTATATGAAAATTGCTTCCAGTACAAGCATTTTAAGAGACATCAAAAGTTTGGGAGTGGTTATTTATTGTTTTAAATGGATAGTGTAATGTGAATTTGAAAGCTGGGACTGAAGCAAAAGTATAGACCTTGAGTGACAGCCACTATGTAAGAGCTTCTATATAAGAAAAGTTGGAAATGCCAACAAGATACATGTGCATAAGTTGCTAAAGTTTTGTGTTTTTTTTTCCCTTTTGAGATTGTTGGACTTAATTAGATATTAATTCCAGGTGAGATGTTGCCTGGAATTCTTTCATTTATAATGATTGATTTTTATGATCTAATCCATTTTTATAAATCACTGTATGAGCATGACTCCATTCAGAATAGCAATTTAATTCTATTCTGACTGTTCTGACCTTAAATATTAAGCAAATATGAGGTAGTCTGTAAAAACTATTATAGAATAATCTTCTAAATAAATAAATGAATAACAAAAATTTACATTTTTACAGAAATTTGAAATGTCTTTATTTTCTAAGTTGGATGATGATTACTCAAAATCAACTAACTACAATCAAAATCAAATAAATTCAAATAAAGTATCATGTTTTGGTTTGGGTTTCTAATGTATGAACTTAGGTTGATCTACATATTAAAACGAAAAAAAAAAGCTTGGAAACAGAGAGAATCTGTGTGGACCATTGAATACCATATAAGTAAAAAGTGTTACTGTACTACCCACAGAAAAAAATAGCATCAATTATTCATGGTAGCAGATCAGGTACACTGAAAGCCTACGTGCAAATGCGAGGATATGGAGGGTAACTCCCTCACATTAATGTGCCTTCTGCCTAACCAAGCACCTTATTTAGGCAGTTTAATAAGTATTGCAGTTTTCACAAGTGCAGGACACTTTCCATTGATACTAGTGGGAATTATTGGCCAGACTTCATTAGGGGATTAAATAAGATCCTGAGAGTCCAACTGTGGGCATATATCACAGACGATTTTGTTCTGCAGCCTTAAGCTTTAACATTTCTTAATTTATGCATAGTTCACTACTGTCATTCTTTCCAAATCTTGTAAATATTCCTGGAGTCAAGTTCATTTTTGTGAATTCTGTAGATAGTGCCTAAATATATTCTTGAGTATTGTTTTCACTTTGCATATGTTTTGCCATGATCCTGTAGTAGGGAAAGAAGGATTGTATTTATGCATGCTATTTCTTATTTTATATGGTATTTCTGCAAAAGTTTCATATGTTTTAATAAGATTTGTAATTTTTTTAATATTTCCTGAACATGTAAGTGTGTTTAGGTATGAGAGAGGATGAAACTTGAGTTGCTAAACCAGAATTTTAGGAAGAGGTAGATAAGTGATTTTAATTCCTTGACAATAAAGTAAAAAATGTTGGTGTCTGAAGTGGTGTTGCTGTTTTCTCATCATTTAGTGTTATCACTTGACACCCTTCATGAGGTAACCATAATAACAGAATTAAGGAGGTATTCTGCATAGATGTTTTAAATCAACACTAATCCTTGGCAAGAAATATTCTTTCTTTAGGGTGAAATGCATTTGTTATGGGCTCCCCAAAAAGCATACTCAGTTGGTGCTTTTTATTCCTTTCTAGCACTGTAGTAGGAAAAAATAAATGAAAATCAGTGTAGAAAGCTTGCCTCCCCTAGGCATGGTTTAGAAACACGTTTGTGGCAACCAGACATCAATGGCTTTTACTTGTCATTCATCTCATGTCTATGCTGTTTGCTCCAAATGACAGCAGTAATAGACAACATGAAGAAATTTGGTCAGCTCGAACTTTATGTCAGCCTGTGCTTTTTTTTGAATATAGCTTAAGCTAACATATTTCTTCTCTTGACTGGTTGGGTTTTTTTGTCGTTGTTTTCCTTTTTAAAGAGTCAATCTTTTATTGTCTCCCTTCACAGAAGGGTAACATTTGTTTCTTTATTTTTGTATATTAATTCACTACAACAGATAACAGGATATTGCAGTCTTTGTGATGACTTAGAAGCAAGGGGGTGGGGGGTTCTTTCTTTTTCCTTTTTTTTACGTGCTGTTTCTTTCCCTCATTTACTTTTGGTTTTGCTCATGTTGGATTGACCTGCACATGTGCTGTAGACAGTCTTCTGGCTTGCATGCATGCACGCACATGTGGTGCATATACCAACAGGATCCACCATGAGAGTCTGCTTGTATTCCTGCAATTAAAACTGCTCTCTTTTGAAAATAGGGTTTATTGACATGTGTCACTACAAATAAACAAAAAAATGCCCCAACCTCAAATTCACCATATCCCGAGAGAGGAATGCTCAAAAGCAATGCTAATATCTGGGAGAGAGGTCTGGTTTTGTGACTGCTTTTCACTTCCTGTTTCTCTACAGGAGAAATCCTAGTACAGTGTGGGGTAGTCTTTCAGCTTTGAAAAACACACACCCCCTCTGCAGTGACCGCACCCTGAATACGTGCTTGCTGCATAATTTGATGATGAATCAATATGTGTTGTTAAGATCATTTTTTGTTTTCTGATATAGAAGCAGAAATAATCATATGAATCACAGCAAAACAATATTTCTAAAAATTCACCAGTTTCTAAATATTCACCAGTTAAAATGGCAGTGGAATAGTCTGCTAAACGAGTACATTGGACTGTTTATTCTTAATTTCTGTAAATAATTTTGTGGTTTTGAAAAAAAGTCTTCAACAAAATTTCAGAGGAAAATCATATGAATTCTGTTGAAATAATATTAATCTTTTTGGTTATATGTAGAAAAAATTTTTAAAACTCATTAAGTTATGCCCGAGTACATATTTTATTCAGAAATTAGTTGTACTAATGAAATACTCTTTTTCTTAAGCAGGAATAAAGGAAAAACTTTTAAATACTACAAATATTGCAGCCAAGTTTTGGTTTTATAAGCCTCTATCTTTCTTTACATAATTTTACTATCTCTTCAGAAAAAAAGTTCCACTTCTAATTGTGCTTTACTGCTAAAGGTACGAAAATGTCTTAAAAAGGAAGTATAGGATCAATTTACTGTTAAATGTATTACAGAAGTGAAATGTTAAAATGTTGCAATGGTATGTTGGAAGCATTTAATTTTGATAGGCATGATGTATAGCTGGGGAAGTAAATGTACTCAAATAATTATGCTGTCTTTTAAAGACTAGGTAATTTAAAAGTAGATTATCCAATGAGACTGAAGTAGTAGTTGTCAAATTTTCAGGAAGTAATTAAACAAGCAGAGGGTCTCTCTTTTTTACTGGCCGTTTCTGGATTACATAGGGATTATGAAGAGAGACAAGAAAAATGACAGAGCAGGCTAAATAGCACAACAAACTTCCCTTGAAGAAAGCTTTTTTTTTTGCCTTAGTGCCTTTTTGGATTACAAATAAGATAGGCAATGTTTTGTGATATTTTTGGTGCAGGTATCTAAGAAAACATGCCCTTTGGAAAAGCAGCAGCATCACAGGCAACTTACTTTTTTTGAATATTTCTCAATGAAATCTGTGTTACGGTTACCTCAAAAGACTACTTCCCAGTTTAGGGTTTGGGCATTTTTTCCCTCCCCTTCTCTCTTTTTTTTGTTTTGGTTTGGTTTTGTTAGTTTTTGTTTAGTTTGTCGTTGGTTGGTTGGTTTTGTTTTGTTTGTTGTTTTGCTTTTGTTTTCTTTAAAGTTTTTGTTTAAATATTGGCTCTTCTGGTTGTCTGTCATGTGGCACTCTGCCTTTTCTTTCTAAAAGTAGGGCCACAATTGCTTCAGCAGCTGTTGTTGGTGCTTCCCAAGCCGTCACACAGCTCCACACAGAGCACCTCAGTCCTTTTCTGGTGTACACAGCCCCATTTCATAATGCCCTGTTTTTTCAATTTTCATACTGCAACATGAAATAGCTACCTCTGGATTTCTCAGCAAAATTATGTCAGGTAATGAGCTTGAGTCTCAGTTTCCCAGGCTAAGAAATTTCAGTGCCTCCCCCTTGGAGCAGAAAGTAAGAGTCCAGAGTGCAGATGCAGTTAGATGATCAAAAAACACCCATTGGCCAGTGGAAACATGAAGGGGAGGGCTATGTCTTTCTATTTTGTAAATTCTTATGCAACCATCTTAGGAATCAGGCCTTGAGGTAAAAAGTGTTGTATCAGATCAAGAGGTTTTCTGACTTAAGGAAGATGAGAAAAATGAGTTTCCAGCCATTAAAATGGCTTTCATGCTTATTCTCAAATTTTCATCCCTCTTTCTCTATATATTTCAGTATAGCAAAAGCAAGAGAAGCATCCCAGAAGGTGAGAAAGCAGATCAGATCACTGCAGCAGGTTTCTTTGAGAAATAGGCAGAAAAACCACCCCTGACCTTGTATGAGACTTTGGGAAACCTTCTGCAGTGTCCTGTGTTTGGATTCGCCATTGCACCGCACAAAGCAGTAAGGGACCACCTGGGACCACTTGAGGCCAATCTGACTGGCCTCTCAGAAAAACAGGAGAGAAACCTAAGTATTTTCAATAGCCAGACTGACACTACAATTGCCTACAAGTAGTTGCTTCTCTCTTGACATTTTCCTGAGGCATAAAACTTCTCCTGTGAGCATTCTGTTGACCTTGCCCTTTTCAGTTGTCTAAAAATCTAATTCTCACCCACACTAATCAGTGCTTCAGCCACTCTCTCACCTAGTGGTAGGGCTAGTGTGGAAATTTTCCATAATGACAAGAGAGCCAGCTTTTTTTCACCTTATTTTTTTCATATAATGGACTAATGCAAGATTTCTCTCTAAGACATAAGAATTTATATGTGTCTACCTTCCCCGTTCACTGCTTTAAACTGCTGGATGTAGATTCCTGATCAATGTTGCTAACTACTGAACAACTTCTCCTGTGCTCCCTCAGGAGGACTGGAAGTCACCAGTTGGATCTCTTGGAGTCTATAGCTGCCTGTGAAGCAAATTATCTGATAACATTTCTATAACTAAACTTTATGAGCGAACTGTAAACTAGATGTACACTTTCATTTTAAAAGTGGGAATTTGAGAAAATTAATAGGATGAATTTTTTTCAGTTTTTTAAATAGCCACCTCAAATATTTTCAGTTCCACACTTCATGAATGTTTACATCTTTCTTAAAACTAAATTACCTTTTTAATATTATTTTATCAGGTTTATATTTTCAAAACCCTATATCTGAAAAATTGAGATAGTAGGACATTATGACAGTAGATGAAGGTGAAATTATTTTCCTTAAGACTTTCTACACTCACAGTTGCAATGGTCTGCAGTAATCTGAGAGGCCATTACTTTTCTGCTGTTGCATCTTATGATTAGCAGAGTGTGCATGACACTAGATAGTGTTGATGACACTACACAGGCCCTTTTCAACCTCTCCATTCCTGATAAACCCAGATATGCACCTGTACATCAAGAATATTACACACCAGTTATAAAAGACACTTCTGACTGCATCCGCAATATACAGGAAAGGTATCAGAAAAAGTACTGGTATTTGTTAGATACATGTGTATGTGCACATTAATTAAGTTTTAGGATAGATCTATCAACAAACTGAAAAAGCTTTTTTGCTTATCAGAAACAGAATGGAACTGGTTATACTGTCATTGGAGTTACCAGCCTGATGGTTTTTATGGAAATGATGCTGGAATCAGTGTCCAAGGAGAGGCTGACTTGTGAAAAGGCAAATTGTTGCAAATGAGTTTGGGATTGGTGGGGAAAGGCTTCTCTTCGTGCCCTAGAGAGGGGTACCTGAAAAGTCACATTTGAGAAAAGAAATGTTTGAGAGTTGTTCTGCATATGGTACTAACACTGAAAACTTCAAACTGCAGATCATCAGTACATTTTCATGTGGAGAACACTATGAGACATTAAATTGAAGTTGTTGATTGCAGTCGTTATTAATTACTGTGAATGAACAAAGGCTTACAGAAGGAATAAGATTGATTTGCAGCCTGAAAGCACGTGTCCAGAACATCCTTCAGTATTATGCACTCTCTCAAGTAAAAGAGCTAAATTCTTCAAACAAGTGTGGTGTGAATAACTTCACAGTTCCAAGATGCATTATCCTCTAAATTTGGGGAATTATTTGGCATGATTATAAATGCAGGGAGAAAAACCTGTAGATGTATGCAAGACACCAGAAAGTCTTCTCTTTTATTTTCAGTTCATTCTCATATTAGGCTGGAATTACAAAGTTTCAGATTTGTCTCCATATAATTAAATACAACTGATTTTGGAGACCTTGTTTGATCCTTTGGCTTATATGCAAAGACATGTATGTACAAAAACACTTGTCAAGGCACTTAGTTTAAAAACAAAATCTCCAAACCCTGTCAAATAATTTTTTTACCCTGCTAAAGACCTGTGTTCTTATGTTTATCCTGCTGCACTCCTCGAGCAGCACATGCTATTTGTAGATGGGGAAGAAGAAAGTGTTTTTTCTTTTCACTGTGTTTTATTTGCACCTTTCCAGCCTTGTTGTCTACTTGCCACTGGTGCTGCAGGTACAGTCCATTTTCACGGATAATCCTCAGCTTCACTCCCCGCAGCAAGGGCAGCTCTATGCACCACTCAGCCTTTCATCCCTGTTGCTGGACTTCTCCTAATACTTTTTCTTTTCTTTTCTTTTCTTTTCTTTTCTTTTCTTTTCTTTTCTTTTCTTTTCTTTTCTTTTCTTTTCTTTTCTTTTCTTTTCTTTTTCCTTTTTCTTTTCCTTTTTCTTTTCTTTTCCTTTTCTTTTTTCTTCTCTTCTCTTTTCTTCTCTTTTCTCTTTTCTTTCTCTCCTCTCCTTTTTTTTTTTCTCTCCTCTCTTTTTTCTTTTCTTCCTTTTTTCTTTTTTCTTTCCTTTTCTTTTCTTTTCTTTTCTTGGAGGAGATGGCGAGGCCAAGGTAGATCTTCCGTCCCCGGCAGGGGCAAGAGGAGCCCTGAGCTCCCCCCGTGTTCCCCGTGCTCTGGCTTTCCTCTCCGTGAAGCCCTGTGTACACAAAGGGCTCGCTTCTGCCTTTCAATTAGGTAACCGAGATTTATTTAGTTTTTCTCTCATCCCTACACCTATTCAGTGTCTGTAGCTCCTATCAGCTTTAGGATTGGGTGTTCTTTGGATTTTTTTCCCTCCTCCCGATCAAGTTATTTATTTGCATTTCCCTGGAGGCAGATTTAAATCAAATGTCCGTGAAAGGGAGGACTCCATCCAGCCTGACTCTTACAACCAGGAGACAGACGGGTCTTGGCGGCCCCGCCGCTCCGGCCGCAGCTGAGAACTCCAGGAGAGCACCTCACTCTCACGCTCAGCAGGGCTGGGGCTCCTGCGGCTCTGGGGGTGCTCGAGGAGCCCCAGTTCGTTGGGAGGCTTTTTCCCGGCACGTCTGAGGATCTCGCTGAACTCAGCTTCAGTGGATACTCTAAGGGAAAACAAGCAACAGCTAAAAAAAACCAGCAACAAAAACCAAGCCACCAGGTTATTGCTGGAGGAGGAGGTTTTCTTCGTGTTTAAGGACCAAGGTGGCGGGGACAGCGCTTGGCACCGGCGGGTCCTTTGGGGCTTTCCCGGAGCGCCTTATATGGCGGGGAGGGAGGGATGGGGGCGCCCCGGGCACGGCTGTGAGACGCCGAGCCCAGGAGCGGGGAGTGTGTGCCTGGGGAGGGGTCGCTTTTTGTTACACGCGCTTGTGTGTCGTTCTAGGTGACAGAGGGAGAGGCTACCGGAGGATACCGGGCATCTCCGGGGAGAGCCAATGCCGCCAGAAGGAAGACCTATAGCATCCTTCCCGGCCACAGAAGGTAAATCTTATTTGGCCACTGTAGGTTGGAGTTGTGGTGTTGTTGGTTTGAGCTTGTTGGTTTGGTTTGAGCTTTTTGTTTGAATCGGTGGATTTTTTTTGTTTTGTTTTGTTTTTGTGGTTTTTTTTTGTGGGGGTTTTTGTTTGTGTGGTTTTTTGTGTGGGAGGGGGGGGGCGTTTGTGTCTTTGTGGGGGTTTTAAATATGGTTTTTTTTCATTCTCTCTCTTTTTCCCTCCTCGGCGTTTTCTGAGTGGTACGGACCTTCCAGGGGAGAGGCGGCTATTGGCAGTCTAGGAAGGGCTGCTGCCCTGTCCCAAGCCAGCTGTCTGTCCCACGCGGGGGAACGGATCCCACCGGCTCCGCTCGGATGGCGGAAACAACGCGGAGACGCGAAGTCCCCGGCTCGGCAGGCGCCACTCACTCTCCCCTCCTCCTTCCTCGCAGCTTTGCCCCAGCCCCGCGGACGCGGAGCTCTGCGGTCCCTTTGCCGCCGGCCACGGCGGGCGATACCACGGGAGAAGATACTTCCCCTCCGAAGCTCCATGCGTGACTCCGGTGAAAAAATGGAGGGGAGAAAACCTAAGGGTTTGTCTAGTTGGCATTAAAACGGGGAAAAAGAAAAACCGCGCAGCTCAGTCACCTGCGCCGCTCTCTGACCGGAGGGGAGCCCGGGCCAGGGGGCGCGGTGTCGCGGGCCCGAGCGGGGACTGAGGGAGCTTTTATTACCCATAAAGAGTACCGGGGGAGCGGCCAGTAATGCGATCAGGAAGGGAGGCATTAGGCAGAACAGCGCTCAGGCAGCGAGCGCCTAAAAGCGCGCTCTCAAAAGACACTTCGCGCCCAGCCGCAGTAAAGGTTTTATTGGTAACTGAGAAGCACCTCGCAGCCGCAGGTTTGGCATTAATGACCGCTTCGGTGGGTAGGAATTACGCTGCCGGGCTGGTGCGAGACCCACCGGGTAAAGGACACCACGCAGTAATAACAAGTATTTACTAAAGGAGTTACTGCCAAATGAATGTTGGAATTCAGGCTTCGATTTGCCAGATAAATTTTTAGTAACTATGAAAGTAGACCAATAACATTTATATAGGAAAGAAAAATATTTGAAGTCAGAAACTTCTCTAGTAGCTGAAAATTAACTTCTAACAACAAGCGGGATTTCCCCTCCTCGTTGAATCAAAGAAACGTCTATGCTTAAATTTCATCCTGTGACAGATCTACTGTTTTAAAAATAACAGCACTCAGCAGGGCAATTTTCTAGCTGTAGAACAACCTTTAAGACCAAACTAAAGCGCTGCCTGTGGGCAGACATGCGTGCTTGGAGCCGGTGAGAGCAGAATATCCACAATATTTTGGTTAGGATTTTCGGGTATGCAGGGAGCACAGAAAGGTTATTCTCTCCTGCATATCCTGAAGTTCTTCCTACAAGATTTCGATTTTGATCTGCTTGTTGTCAAGTAATTAGTAAAAGGAATTACCCGCTCTGGCGCTTGCCTTCAGGTAGCAGAGGCATTAGAACTGTAAACTCGGCATTTTCTGAATATCTCCGGCTTGCCTTCCTCCTCCATCAGCACCGGTCCTTTCAGGGTGGTAAAAATTTTAATTTAATTCGTTGTGACTCAGTAATGAAGGGGTGGGTTATGTCGCCGTCTCTGCCCGTTTGGAGTCAACAGACTGGTTCCAGTGACTTTACCTCTCCGGGCAAAGGCAAAGCGGGATTTTGTGGCGAAGCAGCGCTGCCGGCTGTCGCTGCTCTGCCTTCCCGCTGCCTCCCGGCCCACCCCGCGGCAGGGCTGCCACGCACCGGGGCACAGCTAGGAAAATCAGATAGGGCGACGTTCAGCGCAGCTTCCACTGTCTTTGGGAAGGCTCTCTTCTTTTGTCTTGGAAAATCCGCCAAGAATTTCCACCTGAGAATTTCCTCAGGTGGACGCTTGTATTTTAATACGCTCTGTAATGTTAACGTTGCCTTAAAAAAAAAAAAAAAAAGATGAAGAAGAAAGCGAAGGCACTTTAACTAATCCTTTTACCTTTTCTCAAACATGGATTTAAACTCTAAATTTTATACGTGCAAATGAAAACAGTAAATATTGAGATACGAACTTATAAAGATACCTAAACGAACGCTTAGCCTTAGTGTGAGTGTATGTATATGTATATAAGCAGTTTTGTCACTTGTTCAGAGGACTTCCATTGGAAAAGAAGAGAGGCTGACGAAATCAGATTAAAATCCGTCTGTTATTTTTAAATGTGTAAATCCTTTCGTCAGGACTATAGCTTTATTCCAAATGATGAAAAAGAGGAATTTTGCTTGTAAAAGCAAAAAAAAAACCCAAACCACAAAATAAAAAAAAACCCCTACCCCACCACCAAAAAATTTTCCATCTTCCCACCTCCAAAACAACACCAAAACCCCGGAGCATCCAAACATTTTTTATTTTTATTTTGCTTGTATATTCAACGCTGAGACTTAACAATTACAGGTTGGAAAACCCATTTGAAAACAGAAGGGCCAAGTTACGACAAAGGTCTGGCCAGCATTAACCTAGTGTTTGGAAAACAGTTGACAGTTGAGAAGGTTCCTCCTTTCCTTCCTTTCCTCTAAAAATAAACCCCTTCAAATCATAGACCCTATCTCGGTTTCTCTATGTAGAGTCCCCGTTCGCCCTCTTTCCAGTTGAAGGGGTGAATGGAAAAATAATTAAATTATTTTCATTCTAATCGCCTTAATCCCCCTTATACTAGGAGCAAATGATGATAATAGGATCCACATGGAAAAGACCCCCGAGAAGGGGGGTTAGGGCAGGAGATTCTCTCAGCCCTGCACCTTGGCAGGTGGAGACTGGCGAGACGGGGCGGGGCTCGGCTCGACTTCGCGCCGGCGGTGCTGAGTGTTTTAACATACATAAAGCATTGGAGGAAGCTTCCTCCGTCTGTGATGTTTATGATTTTATTTTTGGTCCGAGTGACGCGGCCGTAAAGGTGACGCGGTTGTCACCCTGCGGGGACAGGGGACCCTCCTGAAACAGAGGAATAAAAAACAAGACGCCCCTCTCACCTTCCGTCCCCCCACCCCCCGCTCCTCGGAGCCTGAGTAAGGACAAGCTGATTAATCTCCCCGGGTCGCCCTCGCAATCCCCGAGGACCGCTTCGCTTTGCCGCCATTCGCGGCCGGCGACCGTGCAAATCCCCCCGGCTGCGAGGGCACCGCTGCAGCCCAGGGAGCAGCAGGAGGAGGAGGGGGAAGGGCAAGGGCAACTCGCCGGCAGCATTAGAACCACCGTCGTAGTGCTACTCCCATCTGAGGATACAGGACTAGAGCCAACAGCGAGATCCTGGGCGCGTGGTTTTCTTTGGGTGTTTGCAGATCTGTATAAATACGGGGCCTGCTGGTTTTTATAAACAACTTGTGGGATGCAGTCTATCAATCATACTGGCAACCACGCAGGCCAGGAGCCTAGGATATATACAAGGCATAAATATATACATATAAACCCTGTCAACTTTGGAGAAGTTAGATTTTTTTCCTATAAGTCTAAGAGAAAGTGTATCTAGGAAAATTCTGACAAAGTCAAGAAATCACAGTGAAAAAGTGGGAGGTATTGTTAGGAAGTTATATTGTACATTTTAATACCAGCAAGGGAAATATTGGAAAACAGAAAGTAAAAAGTGTCTAAGCAAGTTGGACTTAAAAAAAAAAAAAGAATTATGCTTACAGTTTCAAGAATACGTGGCTGAATACCATGTGGCATGAAACCTGGCCATTTTAAAATACAATGCAATAGATACATCTGGGAAAGACATGAGTTTACCAGATTTGCTAGTCAGCAAATGTTGCAGTCATTTATAGCCTTACTTTTTAATTTGAAACATATTTGTATCCAGGGATAGGTCCTTGCAAATACACTGTGTTGTGTAGTTTAGTTTTGGTTTTTTAAATGATCTTTTGATAATAAGAGCTCTGCATAGCATGGAGTTTGTGCCCTCTTGGACACCGAGAATTTGGCTTGCAAAATGACATGTGTGAGCAAGGAATCCGTAGCACAAAGACTGCAATAGACCCGAACATTACAGTACTGCAGAAATAATAGTTACATATCAAAGTAGGAGAAGATAACCAAGTTTCAGGACTTAAAGAGAAGGGCATATTCTGTGCTGGTGTAAATTAGGAGTTTCACAGAAATAGAGGACTGGTTAGTGCTGCAGAAATGGTGTGTTGTTCTTACGCTGTCACAATCCAAAACTGTGGCTCCTTCTGGATAGAGAGCATTGAGGAAAGCCTGGGGTGTGATGCTCAGAGAGAAAAAGTGTGCTCTGGCAGAGAGTATAAAGAGGAGCTTTTCCCAACAGGTGAAATCTGCAAACGAGCTTGTAAAATTGATGACCAGAGAGTTGGTTTTGCTCGGGGAAGACATTGTGACTGCACTGCCCCTATGGAGCTATTGTCAAGAATAATTTTTTTTTTTTTTTTTAAATATTGCATTCGTTGTGCAAGTTTTCCTACCAAGAATAAACTTGGTATTTGGTAATTTCACTCCATGGCTATCATCTGTTAAAACAAATCCTGTAAGGAGCCTAAGGCAAATACTACTCATGTCAGGAAAATAGGGATTGGTGCTGTCCTTCCAAGCTGACTGGATTTTAGAGACATAAATAGTAGAAAATTTTGTTTCACTGGTTTCTCAAAAAACTTAACGTGTTTAAAGATGTGTATGGTCAACAGCATAGCAATTTGGCTTATATCTAAGATCCCCCTTATAAGGACTTGTGTTTGAAATAGATTGGACCACTTGCTTGCTTAAGGGCAGTTTCATTTTCATATAACGATTTATACTTATCACTATGTAAGTGAAAACTTCATCAATCAAAGACTTATTCTTGTTGACCTGATGTATTATTTTGCATAGCAATGTATTATGGAGTCCCTTGACAGAAACTTGCCTTGATCTGTGACGTGTAAGACTGACACAAAGAGTGATAAAGGTATTAAATGACAATTACCAGTTAAAATAGTACATGAAATACATAATAATTAAAATAGTATCTTGAAGACTCTGTAAATACTTAATAATTTTGATGTAAGGGATTTTAATGTTACAGAAAAATTGAAAGCTCGCACACTTTTTTACCCTTGAAGATTCAGTCTTTTTTGTTTGTTTGTTTGGTTTTGGCTTTTTTTTCTGTTTTTCTCCCAAGGTAAATGATGGTTAAGACTGATAAAAACAAGCTTTTCTGGAAATTAAGAAAGTGAAAAAGGAGGAAAGGGGGAGAAAAGTATACAATACACACACCTGACAGTATAAACTACGCCACCTCCTTGCCCTCCAACATGGCTTTGAGCATCCCTTCTAAAATTTGTGATATAGCAAGCAGCAAATGTCTTTCTGGAAGATCTTACAATGCTGATTCACCAAACACTGATTGTGAGAAGTGCTGGCCAGAGCGGACAGGCACCAGCCTATTAATACACAAATTCTCCTTTGCTACATTAAGTGGTACTTCTGTACACTGAGAATTGGCTACAGAGGAGGTAAAACCAAATGGGCATTTTAATCACTGCTTGATAAAATTATAGTTTACTAAAACTGAGACACCTTTTCTTTTAGATGAATATTCTTCTATACTTGTAAAAGTGGGACTCTGCTATTTATTTTACAGATCTCCCATGCATCACGGGCATTGAATTTACTATTTCTCTTTTCTCTGAGGTTAAATGCTTTTTGGCACTACTTGTACTGAGTAAAAGTATCACTTGCACTACTTGTAGTAAGCATAAAGCCTCCAGAGTCAGCCTGCCTTTGCTTCTCTTCTCTATTGAGATTATCCAAAAAGATTTGAAAATACTGCTGTGTTTCAATTGATAACACAGTGAGACTTATCATTTTAGACATCGTGTTGAGACCATGGGTGTGCCAGAAGGTGAGACATTAAAAATATTCCTAAGTTTTTGCTTCTTCCAAATTGCAATAACATCCTGACTCTACTCCCTTGAGCTACTGATTTCCCTTTGGCAGTGGTGGGGCAACAATTTTATTAGGGTTTAACTTGTTTGATGTGTTGTAAGAATAATGCAGACAAACTTCTTCAAGTATTCTCATATTCTATGTAATTCTTGTTAGTTTAAGCATGTAGTGAACAACTTCTAAAATAGACTAAACATCATTAATCAGTAATTTGAGGATAATTTTGGAATGAAGTTATTGACATAAAATTGCATAATTGGCAACATAGGCTTCCTTTTCTGTTCCTTTGGTATAATAGAACAACTATCTGTACTTTGAAAATATAGATACTCACTGAGAATACATTTTAACTGCTGATTTCTCTTGTTTCTGTTATTTAACCACTGTTAAGGAACTACAGAGAACACTTTATATTTAAAAAAGAACAAGACTACATACAGTGTATTTACTAATTTGGGAGGAAGAGGCTGCAGAGGAAGACTGTTTCAGCCTCCCTGTTGACAGCTGTGGAGAGGTGCAGACCTACTGGGCAGGGCAGGAAGGCTGTTATGTTACTGTGGGAAAGAGAGAGGTATGAATCTGTCTGGCACAAAGTATCGTCTTACAGAAACCACTAATCTCACCTCTCCAAAACTTCTGTCTTGATCTGCATGAAAACCAAAAAAATTCTAGTCTTATCAAAGAAAATGTTTTCCTTTGGGTCTATTTTATTAATTTGAATCCTTAGACTCAGATCATAAATCTTGTTTTATGTTCAACAATATAATACTACTAAATATCACTCCTTTGAAAGAATTTCTAATGCCTTTCAGTGTCTTTATGATTTTAAATTACATCAGTCTTATAGAGGAAGTCAGAAAAATGTCTATGTACCACTTAAAACTTCAAATTAGGCCTGTAAGTGCTGTGATTTTCAGTATATGTTATGCAACACTATGTACATTGTGAACAATTAAGAAAGGGATATCTATACCAATATGTTTTCTTCTAAAATGTTGAAAAAGAATTTAACAAAAGCTGATCACTAATCATGCAACTTCTGTATTTTATTACATATTTAAACCTTTCCTATAGGGAAAAAAGATTCAAGCACTTTTTAATTATATTTTTGCAATGACATATAATGTTGGTATTTATTCTAAATTTTCCTGCTATACCAGGAAAAAACAAAACAAGTCTAGCTTTTGCTAGTACAAATCAGAAATCGTACTGTCAAGACTTCAGACAGCATGTAACAGTAAAAAATATATTTATTGATAAAAATTCCTAACTGGAATATAGAAACAAGAAGTTACATTTAATGTAAAAAATGCAGCATCTGAGAAATGCACTCCTCTAGCACTGCTAAAGAAGTTCTGTGGTTTCCTTGATTGTTTTGTCATACAGGTGATTAATGCTGCAGAAGGCAAGTAAACTTAAGAAGTTCTCCAGTTATAAAAATATACTTCAATTCAATTGTGTTACACTTAATGATGACAATTAGCCTGAATTCTGGATATGAAGACGGGGAACCTACAGTTGTGAAAATACTTTTTTAACACATAAAAGTCATGTGTAGAATACATGTGCCATCATGCCCCATAAGGAGTATGTTCTGCCTTGTGTAGCAGAGCAGTACTAAGTCTTTTTCACCATCTACATGTCTGTGAAGCCTTACAGGATTTTTTTTTTTTGGCTTGCTGAGTTAATTGATAGAACTGGTGTATAAAGGGGTCCATAGGAGTGAACGCAAGGTCAGTTTGTTGATACAACATTATGTGACTGCAGAAAGACTTGTGCAGCACAGGCAGGCATATGTTTTCTTGGAAGGGGAAGGCTGCTTTTGAAATTAAAATAGTCTTTTCAGCTTTTGTGTATTTCATGTGTAACAAGAACACAATACACAAGCTGCAAACCAACAGAATAAATTTCCACAAGGAAAGCGAAACAGACAAATTGTAAATAATTTTCAGTATCTACCTTACATTTCAAAGAATTACTCTTTTTTTTTATGTTATGGTCCTGTAGGAAAAGCATTACAGATGTGTCAGATTTTGGCTCTTGGCATAAATGTGCACACAGACACGTCTGCCTCGAGTCCAGAAGAGCATTCCTATCAACCTATTGGTGTGTGTAGCACCCAGAGGATGAGATCCTTCTAATGAAATATAGTCAAAAATGGGACAGGGTGTGTAGATTGTCTTTCTCCGGAAAAACCTAAACAAGTTTCAATATATATTTTTCCCTTTTAAAGAATTTCTCTTCTGCATGGATTATAGGATCTTCCATGATGTTAATAATAAAGGTTATGTTTGCTCTGAAAACTTCAGTTTACACTGGTATCCACTGTCAAAAACAGACTACTGAAATAACAAATGAGGTTCACTTCCTCAGAATGTGTAAATATCCCAACTTACAGTTAAACTTTCAACAGCTGAAAGACAATACCATTGACACGTACCTGGCACTAGTTACTCAGGTTTATTTTTTCCTGGAAAGCAGTTGTGGGCGACAGAGTGGCGTCCGGGTTTCCCAGGTTGTTTTTCTGACAAACTGCAGTGGTGGTAAAGGCAGGGAGTCTGACAAAATCTCATTAATCATTTTAAATTAAATCCAACATTCCTCTCCAACACTGCCAAGAAGAAAGCTAACTTTTACAAATGAAAAGTTACTTTCTCTGAAAAGAACTGGTATCCTGACCATGTTGCTTTCACATAAATATGCTTGATTTCTGCTAGGTACACATACTCTATTAACAAGCAGTATTTTTAAGATTAAAAATAATGCATTTGTTGGATTGCTAGGAATCTGAAAAGTGCTTTTTGCTTGTTTTCTGTCTTAGGCGAACCATACAGCTGAAAATTAAGAGCCTCTTCCTTCTTTCAATGAATTGCAGTTTTTTTGTTTTATAAAATTGTAAATAAAGTTCTTTTTTAATGCAAGTAAATTTCACATATGAAATGGAAGTATTCTGTGCAAATATTTTCTAATTCATCTTTCCTCTAAGCCTATTTGTATTAGTATGAAAGGAAAACTGCAAATTTACTAACATTAGTGTCAGCAAAAACACTGAGGTCATGAAGGAACAATGTGATCTCTAGTTTTTACATATGTATTTCTGAAACTAATCCTAGCTATTTGGTTATGATTTCATTGCACATATTGTATCACAAGTGTGAATGTTTAGCATCTGATAAATAATATTAGATTATAATATAAAAGTTTATCCTATTAAAATCACTATTATATG
>WEIV01030247.1:2551-33605 GCA_013390005.1 Calyptomena viridis
TGGAAGGTAAACCAAAGCATTGTCCTTAATGTTTGTGATGACACAGTCGTTTTGCAAGTACATACTGTCTAAAGCTGTGTGCATTTTTTTCCAGTTTCAGTTCACACAATCATGAGTTTCATTTTGAGTTTTGTATGAACTAAAAAACTCAAAGCAAAACTCAGCTGGAAGTCTCTTTTCTTGGTTTATGGTGGAAGGTATGCAAAACCAGAGACAGACATTTTCACACAAAATGAACTTATTCCAGGTTTGAAATAAACTTAGCTTAGATTTAGCACTCAGGTTCAATAGAGCTTTTCAGTGAACCTAATTTGATCTTTATTTTTTTTTTTTTAGGCTGAGGACACTCAGGCAATGACCAGGTAACATCCATATAAGGCTAAAATTCACTTGCCTAACTTCACAGTATTTTTCAATATGGCATCAGAATACATAAATGAGAGAATTTTCTTGTACAATGAGGAAAAAACCACATCTATTCTAAATTTATTTGCACTAACTAGTTTTGTTCACTTCGAGGAACTGAGATTTTTTCTTTGTTTGGACCTCTAGTCCACAATGCACATCCTTAATCTGTATACAAAAAGTGCAGAAGGAACACCTAATTTCATTGTCTTATTTTACATAAAGGATTTTTAAGCCACAATTGTGACATGAATCACTATTGTGCTGCCAGCCTTCAGGATCCACACAGCAGAAATAGAACAAAGGTTTTCTATGTTACTTCTGCTTTGGTAAATTTGAAAAGCTGCAGAAACTGGTATTTAAGGTCTTAGGAAACAATTATCTTCAAAATTTTTTTTTCATCAATACTTTTTCCTTTACCCCTACTTTATAGAACCTTTAAAGCTTTTTAATGTATGGAATAACTACTTTGATCTGAATGTCAGTAATCTCGGTGGAATTTACCTCATTTTACATCAATGCAAATTTCGGTGAGAATCAAATTCCAGGCTATCATGTGTATGCAGAGAAATGAAACAATGAGATTAAACAGGAAATAAAAACAGCTCATAGTATATACATTGTATAGCTTTAATTATGATGTCACACAGGACAAAGGCCCTATACACAGAGATTGACGCATTTATGACTTCCTGGATGCCATCACTTTTTCAAACTCTTCTTATTCCTCCAATCAGTTAGATTCTTATTTACAAAATCCTTTAAGAAGCACTTTCCAACCTGTATCTCATGTTGCTCTAAAGCACAAAAACTAAATAAAATTTATAGAATGAGACTTTTAAAAAAAATCAGATTAAAAAAAAAAAAAAAACAACAAAAAATTTTCTTCCTTGACTGTGTTCTTGGGAAAAATCAAAGTTGACTTATTTCTACGTACATTTTCCAGTTTCAATTACTGTCGCAGCTATGAAATAGCTGAGCAGTATTAGGCACAAATGGCAACCAATGGAACAACACTAGATTGCTAGAGGAAAAGGAGATTTCATCAGCATCAGATGAAGAATCACATACTAAAGTCTCATCCTGAGTCTCATAATACCTTGCAAAGAAGGCTTGACACTTTAGTGGTAACATGAAGACATGTTTGAGTGTGCCTGAAGCAACAGCCTTGAAGAATGGGCTACTGCCCAGTATCTTCTTCAACATTCACACCCTCAACAATGTCCAGTATCTCAGAGATGTCTCAGAACACTCACTCTTTCAGGATAGTAACAACATTTTACTTTTATGTAGTAGTTAAGGAGAAAAAACAAGATGAAGCCCCAGAAAATCAAGTACCCCTTCCCCAAAACTCCCCTCCAGATAAAAAACTAAACCAAAACAAACTAAACCAAACAAACAAGAAAAAAACACAGTCCAAGCAACCCAACCAAACCAAACCAAACAAAACCAACAAGAAAAAAACCACCAAACCCAAAAACACCCTGACAGTAAACCTACACCTTACGAAGGTTTTGTGACAGTGCTGTCAGTGAAGAGAACTCAGTTCAGGGCCCCAGATCCCAAGCTAGCAAAGGCTTGAAGCCTGTGGGAGCAGTGCACTGAGGATCTGACAGAAAGTGCACTCTTATATCACGATTTCACCAACAATTGGAGCAGATTGGCAGAACAAGTCAAGCATAGTCAGGCAGGTCCTCTGGGACCTCAAACGTATGCATCAGAACGACAGGCTCCAATACACCCTAAATAATCAGTATCCACTAGTCTCTATCTCATTTGGCTGATGTAGTATGAGAGATATATCAAGAAACTGCCTTCCACACATGTTCATTAGGAATTCAGATTTAGTAGCTGGTGGTGATGTTAGGATAATGAGCAGCAAAAAAAAAAAAAGGAAGAAATGTAAGTTGCCATAGCAACTCATTCATCATGATCTACAGCATAAACACTCAGATTAATTTACAAGATGCCAGGTAGATATCTGCTTGGCTGACTGGGGTACACACAGACACCACCTTATTTGCTTTTATTAAGGCTTAATCATCAACATTAGAGCTTTCAAAGTATGTGTGCTATCACCGTCAATCACACAAGAGCTAGATGTTTTTAGGGACAAATCCACCAGCACAATCTATTTGTACCTCTTTCTGATCTGCAAGGAAGAGAGAGGAATCATCTTCTTCCTGACACACCCTGAAGCCACTGCTGTGGCCCTGGAGCTGAGATCACTCCTATGGGCCATCTGTGTGTCACAGGCCATATTTTCCCTCTGTAGAAAGCCAAATCCAACTTCATGAATCTTAATGATATTTTTCCCTAGTAAACTGTTAGGAAAAGAGCCCTATCCATGCAGCAGCCTTTGGTGGTGTTCAGTGGTGCACAACAAACAAGAGACGATCTCTGTTTTAGTGCGTGAGTGGGATTATATATTTTGCATAATCCAAGACTCCATAAAGCCACTGCTTCATTGAAAAAAGTGCACTGTCTTCAGTAAAATTGTGAAATAGAACTTTGAAGCACTGGAAGTGGTGTGACAAAGCGCTGTTATACAGTGATGAGGTGGGCAAAAAATCTGATGGAAAAATGAAGGCTAGAAAATCAATACACCGTGGATAATTAAAGCAGAGCTGTCCCTCCAAAGTAGTAGTTCCAGGAAGGTAAAGTTTATAGACATACTGTGAATAACACAGAAGAAATGAACAGCAAGAACCTCTCTGTCACTACTTTTCTCCTCCTAGTGAAGAAAACGCTCATGTCCCAACCTCTTTTTACCCCAGAAAAGACCTTCTTTTTCCATGCTGCATTTCCAATTACTTTATCTTCTCCAAGAAAGTGTATGATGGAGAAAATCTTTTAATCAGTGGTAACTATGCTTAAGGAGCAACACCAAAGGTGCCAAGATCTGTCAGGAGGAAGCTGGTAAGGCCCAAGGGCTCAATTAGGATTAAACGTACAGCCTTAGCAAAGTAATGTGTAGATTTTCCCAGAACTGACATATTTTAGTTACTTCACCAGCAGTTGCATATTGCACCAACAACCCTGCCTCCCAAATATGCATGTGTATTTCTGCTGATGGTCCTGACCATCTCTCAGGCTGAACCATGCCACCCACTCCCCTGTGGCCCTGCAGCTGTTTGTGCAACTGTTGTATGGAGAACCAGATTGAGGAACTGTTTTAGCTGCATGGCTGTGCGGCTTCACAGAGCTGCATGGGGGCTGGAGGAGCACACGTGGAGCCTCAGAGGCTTTGAGTAGGACAACTTCAACTGAATTGAGCAGCAGTGCTAGAACATGTGTTTGAGTCCAAGCTCTTCTTCTTGATACCATAGTCCTCATTTCCATCTGTCCATCCACCGGAGTTATGGGCAGTCCCTCCTTTTAGAGTTTGTTTTCTGACACAATTCTAAAAATCCCCAAGCTCCAGTCAACTAATGGTATCAGAGAATATTTTCGACCAGCTGGGAAAGATATAGGAAAGATAAAAGGACGGACACTCATTCTATAAATGAAGAATAAAGTGAGTGGGTAGTAGAACAGGTAGATAAATATCTAACTATAAAAAGAAAAAAAAATTTAAAAAAATAACACAACAGAAAAGAGATCTGTCTTTCTGATCTGTCTTACAAAGCACATGGCTTACTCTGTACTGTGCCCAAAGCTGCTGACCAACTCAGCAATTTGACCATGTTGAAACAAAGAAAATTTCTGCCTTTTGCTTCAATAGCCTTATGATTTAAAGAGAAAATACATCAAGGTACAAGAAAAAAGACACCAAACAGCAACAGCAAACAACTACACAAAGAAGATTTGATCTGCCTTGACTATATTTCCTTTCTGGGAGCCATCTTTGTGATGTAAGAGCTCCAAAAAGCATATGGCATACTCCTGAGTTGCTGAAAAAATGCCATATACCCACAACCTCTTGTGTAGAAAAATGTAAATATCTCTATCTCTCCAGCATAAGCAGATAGATTTATTATGTTTGCTACAGTTTGCTTTAACTGTCCGTATATTGTGTAGCATTGGCTGGGTAAATTTCTTTTTGGCTATTTTGATTTAAATAAACCAAGATTCAACATGTTTTAAAACCACTATAGTTTATTTGTAAGGGGAAAGACAGGCCATCAAACCATCCACAGGAATTAAAAAACTTCATCAGGGAGTCAAAGTCTTTACTTTCTTTCCATTCATATAATTTTGGTTTTGGCTTAACACTCAATACAATAATCAGTTTGAAAGAATATTCTTTGCATTTAAAGTAAACAATGGTTGTTATACAAAGACTTTTAGTTTTTCTTCTCCTGGTCGTTGCTATTCTATTTCCTTATTCCAAAGCTCTGCTCAGATAGCATTATGCCCACTCCAGAAACAAAATCTGCTTTTCTAATTCAGCTTTTTTTTGAAAAACAGCCAGTTCAAGTCATTCCGTTTTAAGTCTTTGCCTCTTAAGTTTTCCAAACATTTTACTAAAAGGATTTTTAAATTAGATTTAAAAAACGGGGAATTAGAAGAAAAAAAATAAATATAATTTAAAAGTTATGTGTTCTGGTTTGGAAAATGAAAATAAAATGGATGCAGCTCACAAAGAATCAAGAAATGCTTCTCAAGCCCTGGTTCTAAACAGAATTATGTTCATAATACAAAAGTGGGCTTGATACTTTCTGTCTAATTAGTAGTAGATTGTAGCCTACAAGATACACACATCCCCCCTAAATGGGAAACATTTTACTTAGTTCTTTATTTAGCATTTCATAAACATTGGGCCAATTTCATCTTTGGGGTAACTTTATTGAAGCCAGTGAATAAAGCCAAATGTCTAATTAACTGTATAACTTTGGCAAGTATACAAGTATTTGGCAAGAAAATATATAATTCATCAAACAGTGTTATGCATATGATGAATTACAGAATTATGTGACAAACTGCTTTTATTATGCCAATAAAACTTTTTGAAATAATTTTGCTCTAAAACAACTTTCACATTTGGGGAATAGATGACACCTAGTAAAAAGGTATTTATGACATCTGGTCAAGGGGACCTGCCTTATTATGGCTTTGACATGTGTATACACAGCAATTGCAAAGTCCTCCAGCAGAATATTTGTCTCCTATGAGGTCAATTTAGCTGCAAATACACCACCAATTTGAATCCAACCCCTATAAAAGTCACTAAAAGAATTTATTATTTTTTTCCTCATGGTGTAGATGACTATGAACAGATCAGGCCTCTACCACAACAATTTTTAGAAATACTACCACATGTAATTAAAAACTGGTTAATATAGTATCTGTATATACTTATTGATTGCAAGAATATAACTGAAAAGTATGTATATAACGAAGATGGTTTGGCTAGCGTATGTTATACCACTGTATGGGGAACTACTGTCTTTCCTAAAAGAAAATTCTCTCTTTAGTATGTCTACCACTACCCTTCAAGACCAACATCTTGAAGCAAACTTTGCAGGCAGACCAGAAAATCTGCTCTGAACTAGGAGACTGTGCATGAGAAAATGTGAACTGAACCACAGGGAGTCTTGCAAAGTTGCTATTCCCCTACCCTACAAAAACTGCAATTACTATCAAAACCAGAGAAACTATGGGCAAATATTTGCCTTTCCTAAGATCTGACCTGCAGAACAGCTGACTTACTAAAAAAATAAATGCAATAGTGAATACAGTAATAGAAACCTTTTCACATTTATATGTAGTAATAAATCTTCTGCATCCAGACAGACTACAAATTCTGTGGTTACTATTTTTAAAGAACAAGTGAAAAGAAAACATATACATGAAAAAGTATTAGAAGAGGTTTTCCTCCTTTAAACATTTGATGTGAATATTTGACAATATTTATTCCCTGTCTCTTGCTTTTAAATAATGTTCTTTTGGTGAGTAAGTAGGAACACCCTACCAGTGTATTGGCTTATCTTAATTTTTTATCATAATTTGAGCTTTATTGTGGACTATAATTCCTTATTTTAAAATATTGTTTCTGTGCAAAAATATTACCTTATGTTACTTAAAACTGACTCATACACTGATGTGTGATGTTGTGGTTTTAGGTAGCCAGAGTTTTTTATTAGTTGGGGGGGATAGGAGAGAAGCTTCTTTAAGAAGCTGCTAGAGTTTTTCTCTGCTCTAAGCTAGCCAAGGTCAGGCAACAACGCCTCTGTGATAACATATTTAAGAAGGAGTAGGAAAAAAAAGTGGCACAGAACATCATGGCCGCTTAAGAGAGAGGAGGGTGAGGAGTTTGATTAACACCAAGGTCAGAGAAAGGAGAAAGAGAAGATGCCTTAAACACTGGAATAGGGCCCCAGCAATCTGTGAGGAATCATAGGGGCGAAGATTCTTCAGCCTGTGAACCCATGGAAAGACTGGGAGATTTTTTCCACGCTGGAACAGAGACATGCCGGAAAAGAGAGGCTGTGATCCTGTGTTTGGAGCAGAGGGGCCTGGTGGAGTCCTGTGGGCCGTGAGAAGAAGAGACGCTGGAGCAGCAGAGCAGCNCTGTTTTGCTTGTGTGAAGTAGTTAATAAACAGTTGCTTGTAATCCTTATCACAAAAGTCGAGGGGTTTTTTTCCCTTCTCTGAGAAATTTTAGATCTATGTGTGGGCTCTTGGCTTTTAGCCAGAGTCAAACCATGGCATGATAGTAGACTGTCAGGTACTGGAATTAAGTTAAGCTCCAAAGGGTGTTTCCATTTGATTCCTCAAGTCTGCTGATGGATACCTTCTTGTACAACAGGCACGTATTTTATTTACAGTCATCACAAAGAAATGTTCTAGGATATAAAATATCTCTACGCTTAATAAATATGTGAGATTTGCATCTGCTCTGCCATATTTAAGGAGTCATTCCAAGGGATCACTTTTGACAAACACCTGCCATTATTTCCATGGAGTTTTTTGCAACTTTTCAGTAGGGAAAAGACTGAAGATGTCTGCTTGTATTTGCCTGTAGAATATCCATTCCTATACATAGGATCCAAAACAGTGAAGCATGGCTTGTGTGCCTTTGTTGTGGATGCTCTTCTATCCCTCACTATTCCCACGAGGCTACTGCAAGTCCAGGAAATGGGAGTTCAGTCTACCAGGGGTTAGAGAACTGTGCATCTCCTCAGCTTTTAAGACAGGACTTGTGCTGCTGCTTCAGTTTGGAGGCTGACTCAAGCAAATTAGAGCTAGGAGGGTTCAGCAGATGCAAGGATTGCACAGATACCTCTTCAACACCCAAGCATTGGACAGGTCTTTGTGGGAGCTGTGGTGTGAGGTGAGCTCATTATACCAAAAATGCTAAGGTGCAATGCCTTTATCGTCCTCTGTAAGTAATGTAGCCAGGCTGCAGCTCTGAAAACCCTCATAGAAGCCTTAGCTTAGAAAATAAGTTACTGTGGTGTCACTTTAATACAGCTTTTGTCTTTCCAGACATCACTTACCATTAAACCAGCTGTTTACCATTAAACAGCCAATGTTTGTTTGTTTGTTTGTTTGTTTGTTTCCTAGGATGTATTAGTTCAGGCTTGATATAAATCCTTTTTTTTGCTAGTGGAGTTTAAATTCCAAAGTAGCATAGAAGTTAATAGCAAAATTTTATAGTAGTAACTTTGTTTACATGTAAATTCCAATATTGAGTATGTGTTGCAACTATGGTATCTTTAAAATACGTTGCACAAAAATAACCAATTATAACTTAAACCTCACTATCTGTGTTGATGATGCACAGAAAACAAAACCAAAATAGGAAAAAAAAACCAAATCTCCAATAGAGGGGAAAAAAAATTAGAAATGATAGGTTAGATCCTGTAGATCTTGACAAATAGGTCCTGGCAGTAAGTCTGAGCAGGCATGCAACCATGTTTCAGTACTTTCTCACAAGGGTAATTTTAATTTGCTAAGGGGCATTTCCCCCTGTGCCTTGGGCTGAACTGTGTCTGTGCCGTGAGTTTCGGTTTTGGGTAAGGGTCTCTACCTAATCCTCTTTCTTAAAAACACAATAGTAGCTAGTTTGCTACTAGCAAGGTGTAATTCAGATGGCAAGTGAGACGATGTGAAGAGAAATGCTGGCAGTCCACAAATTATGTATCAGTTTGAGACATTCCATGTTTCTTAGCTGCACTTTGGGAAGCAGAGTAAATGGTTCACTGTCTCCTCACCTGCCTCTGTTGATTGTTTGATGGGGTTTTTTTGCTGTTGGGACCAGCAATATAGCTAAGTTTGATTTTTAATCAGTTGGGTTGTGCGAGTATCCATCTCACACTTAAACACTAACACTTCCTAAAATTCAGTTTAAACAATGCATTTTGTGTATAACAGGTGATTAGAATCTACTTCTGAGTTCAATGTTATTTCCTCTAAATGGTAATAACTAAGGTTCTTATCTGCAAAGAGACAGTTTCTGAGTCAACCATAGCACATCTTCTACTTCTTCCTGGATGAAATCTTAATTCCATGTTTATGATATTTAAAATTTTACCTAACGGCATACCTGTGACATACTTAACAGCCACATCTAGAGACTGGACCTTGTGGAATAATTTGGAAAATGATCACAAAGAAAAAAAAATTATCTAAGACCAATACTGTGCATTTCACTTGCAAAGTACCTAGCAGGCTGCAGAGCTGTATAAATAAGTAAAAAATAACAGTAAGACCAATAATAATAATATCAATAATGAGATAAGAGTTTAAGCACACATATCTGTATTTTTGAATTGGGAGACGAATGAAGAAGCATTCTTCCACAGTTTGCAGTTGTGATATTTCACACACACAGTCTTTCTTTTCAGTGGTCCTGGACTGTGACAGTAGTGGTTCTGTCAAATTTCTCTTGTCAATATGTAACTCATGGTGTTACATTTTCTTGATGAAAGACAAATACAAATGTTCTAAGACTGAGATTATCTTTTAAAAATGGTACTTGAGAGGCATACATAAATCTTATTGTGGTAGTTTTTAGTGGCCAGGTTTTTTTCTTGTTAGCAGGGGGGCCTATGGGGAGGCTTCTTTGAGAAACTGCTGGAAGTTTCTCCATTTCCAGCAGAGCCAATGTCAGTCAGCTCCAGGCTGGACGCACTGCTGACCAAGGCCAGGCCAATGAGGAGTTATGGAAATGCCTCTGTGATAACATATTTAAGAAGGAGAAAAAAAAAGTGCGGGCAGACAAACATGGGCGCTTAGAGAAGAGCAGAGTGAGAAGTTGTGATTAACACCAAGGTCAGTGGAAGAGGGGGAGAGGAGATGCCTTAAGCACCGGAACGGGGCCCCTGCAATCTGTGGCACAGACCATGGTGAAGCGGGTTGTCTCCCCCGCAGCCCATGGGAGACCTTAGGGAGCAGATTCATCTGCATCCCATGGTGGACTGGAGGACCCCACGCTGGAGGGGATGGATGCTGGAAGGAGGCTGTGACTTCGTGGAGAACCTACGTTGGAGCAGCTATACCTGAAGGACTGCGACCTGTGGAAAGGTGACCTACGTGGCAACAGCACTGGAGGAGCTGCTGCCCGTGGGATGGAACCACAAAAGCAGTTTCGTGATAGACTGTCTTTTGTGGAGGAGACCCCATGGGAAGCAGAGGTAGGACTCTCCCTCCCTGAACAGCGGCAGAAACAACTGACTTTAACCCCCCCACTCCTGTTTTCCCCAGGCCACTGGGGGAAGAAGAGAGATCCCTGAAACAGGGAGGGGTGGGGGAGAAAAGGTGGCTGTAAGATCTATCGGGCTTCTCACTCTTAAGCTCTGATTTTGAAAATAGTAATAAATCCTTAGTATTTTAAGTTGAAGCCTGTTTTGCCTGTAAAATAACTAATGAGGAGTTTTTTTATGGTCCTTATCACAAACTTGTGAAACCTTTTCAGTCTTTCCTCTCCTCTGTCTGTTAGCAGGGAAGGGAGTGGGAGTGTGGCTCTGTGTGTGTCCTTGGCATTTAGCCAGGGTCAAACCACCACACTTATTCACAAACAGGAATTTACAGCAGCACCGATGCATCACTTTGAAAAGAAACTAACTTCTGAAGTACCATGTTTTGCCTTTTTATTTTCTTTGACATTCTCCTGCTTACTTTAATGTATAAAAAATAAATGAGTAAAAGGTCTTCTTTTGTAAAAGATTCATCTGTGTCAGATTAGCTACGACTGAGCAGTCAAGTCCCAAGTTGATCTTGTAATATGGATTTGATGAATCCACACTAAAACCTTTTAGACAAACTCACTCAGGGGCAATGGAGAATTTAACAAATTCATTCATCCATACTACCATCAACTATTACAATGCCATGGGATAAGCCAGACTACTGCGTAATGTGAACTTTGGCAAGCAGGCAGACAGAATAATTAGTGTAGTACTAGCTGCAATCTTAAAGTTGTTTGAGTACGAGGAAAATTTTGTTCTTGGCAGTAAGAATAGCAACCTGTATTTATTTTGCTTGCATGCTGTTACTTCTGTAATAATTTTTCAATTCTTCATAGCTCACATGTCTTTTACAATAAATACTTTGTACAATAAGTAAAACATACTGTACAAAGTACTGTACAATGTCATCTATACAATGATACTTTCTAAATTTTTCCCTTCTGGTATGAACTATACATTAACTTAAACTGAATGTTAACTTGCCTGCATTTTGGACTTGTTTTTAGTATTTGGCCATTGTGGCACTTGCACAAAATTCTGGATCTAGCAAATACCAGCCATCAAAGCCTTTAAAAACACAGACAGAAAGGAAGCATTTCATATCTGGGAACACGCATGAGTAAAAAGCTCAAATATTCCCTGACGGACCAAAGCAAAGTCTAGTATCGTCATTCTTGCACTTGACACTGGCATAAAGTAAAAAACAAAACAAAAAACCTCACACCACAAACACCTCAAATCTATATATTAGAGATTTAGGCCCAAGAATATGAGAAGATCAAAGGATCCTGTTTGCCTCAGTGTATCAGAGGGGTATTTTGGTGAAAACATCTTTTTTACCTATAGAAAAGCACTTTATATTTGAAGGTGGCCAGCAGTATTTCTAATGCCACATTACTTTTTACACATGGGCTGTAATGAAATAAACTTCTCTCAAAATTTTCTATCTCTGCAATCCTGGAAACCTGGAAACCCAACTGTTTTGAGCAGATCTGTGTCGATCTACATTAAAAAAAGTAATTTGTCCACTGGCTGCTCAAAACTACCTATAGGAAGCAATAATTTTGCCTAGAACTCGACAGGCACCTTATTACTGCTGTCACTGGGGAAAAAAGTGATGAGGAAAAAGGGCTTACACTTGGATTTAGCATATTGAAAGTTAGATTCCTGTATTTTCCTGTGGAGACAATGGGAAGAGTAGTAGATAGATATACTGGAGTGCCAAATCCAGCATTTTACATGAATAGTAAATGAATAAAAATTATGGAAAGAAAGAAGAAAAGCCCAACAAAACAACAAAATTAACCAAAACAGAAAAGTCAGCAGTAAGCAAGAGAAGCCATGAAAGAATCAGTTTTGTTAAATTTTAATTTGAGCCTTGCAGGGCTTTCCTCTTAATGTCCACAACAACCAGGAATAAAAGGCACTTATACCATCCTGTGAAATATAATTTTTATTAACATATAATTTTTATTAATGTACCATATGATGAATGTCAAATTGGACCAGTCAGCAATAAAGCAAATGCCTAATACCATCGACAAACTAAATTAATAATTTATATTATTACTATTGTTTTGAAAAGTAGATAAGTACATTATCAATAAATGAAGAAAGAGTATGAAGAAAGGGAAGGGGAGGAAAGGAAGACATTTTTTGAGACATGTAAAAGCAAGTGGAACATAATAATTGAAAGCACATTGACAGGCACAGACAAAGCATTTCTTAACAGGAAACACTGTAAAACTCAGTGAGTCAGAAACGTTGTCATGAGATTTAAGTTTTGCATGTATATCATTGTTTCGTATGTAAAAGAGTCCTGTAATTCACCATGAAATACCCACAGTTTCACCTGACAAATAACATGCTAATTTAAATCTTGAATTATCATGCTGGCCATCTTTCGGTACTTAAAGTGTTATTGTACACTAAATAGTGACAGAAGGTCCAAAGCCAAATGGTTTTGCTCTTCTGTAGTTTTTCCAGGCTGGCCTTGTCTTGTACAATTGTTCAACATTAGGTCCCAAACCCTAGCAGCCTTTGAAAGAATTTAAGTATTAAAAATAGGAAGATCGAATTGTGCACAATTTTTTTTCTTTATTAAGAACACTTTATTAAGAAACATATTTCCAGCAAAAAAACAAGGAAAAAATCTTTGCTGCCCTCAGTATAAGATTCACTCTGACACAGAGCAGGGGGCTTCTTAACTGAGATGGAAAATATTTGACAATTGCTTCGTTTTCCATCTGATATTGTCACTCTTATTGGCTGTACAGAAGAAAAAATATGAACCGACCTAATGATCATAGCTTAAGAAGAGGAAATCATCATATTTTGCCTCCTCCACAGCTCCCAGTAATTTCAGGAAAATTTCTTATGAATATTTCTGAGGCCATAATCGTCCTATGTAGCATTCACACACTGGGTGGCAACTATGGAAAAAAAAAAACCCAAACCACTGAGACAGAAATTTCCAAAAATACACTCTTTTCCAAAATAAAAATACTTTAAAAAATGAAATGGAATAGAGATGAAAATTAAAGGAAATACTGTTTTTCTCTAATGTTTAACTGTTAGCTTTTGAAGGTCCCAACTGGCTGCAGATAGCAACAAACTGGAGTGGAGGAGGGGCAGAGATGTGCCAAATCTGAAATATGCTTTGAGGGGAATAGAAATCAAGGAAATAGAGGTTTCTGGTGAAGCTGGCAGCTCAGTTGCACAAAATTATGTAATCTCAGGCATAATTAAAGGACCATACCTCTAATAAAATTTTATTTTTTATTTTGTGCTTCTAGATATTCTTAGCATTTCATGTGGAAGCTGGTAGGACCACTGTGAGGAACTTGAGGGGATCTCTTGTTTGGCAAAAAAAGCCATGTAGGAGAATTTTACCTTTCTGGAGGCTTAGAGGTGGGATATGAATGCAAACCAGATGAATGCTGGTCCATAATAGGGATCCATCCATCATGCATAAAGCCATCATACAGCCATCATACATAAAAAAGTAATATGAAAAGAAGGCAAATCCTCAGCCTGAATATGCATTTCAGATACTAAACTATTGCCAGTAACAGTATAAATTTAAGTTAATGACTGGATCAACAATCACAATGTTAAATGATTTCTTTTGTGAGCCTATACATCAGTTATTTCAGCAGCAGGTCCGGTTAATATGTGTTCAACAAACAATTGATTTTTGGGAAATTCTCAGGTGCTTTCCTAAAATCACAGAGGTAGAAATATGATCTAAAATGACACAAAAAGGAAAGAGAAAAAGCAGATGCGCTTGATTCTGGTACCCTATCTTAGTTACAGACACGTAAGCTTATCTATTTAAAAGAATTATTTGGATAAATAATGCTGAATTTCTCGTTCACATTTTCCTTACAAATCATCTGATTTCCCTTTTAAAGTTAATTATCCTTGCTAATTGTTTTTGAATCTATAGATTGTGTCAAAGTCCTTGAACTTACTACTTTTTAATTTCTTCCTGTGGGTATTGTGACTTAGGATGGAAATGACAGGAGCAGCGCCCTTGCTCCCCAGAAAGTTCTGCTTGGCTGGTTTTCAGCCTTGCAGTTGCCAGGATGTGCAGAGAAGTGAGAAACCCTCTTTCTCCTTACAAATATCACATAAAGGTCTGCTCATATTAACAAACCTGGCCTTCACGGGTGTTACAGAGACTCCTGAGATGCTCCTACAGCAAGGGCTGCCCCCAGCTGATGCAACTTAGTGTCTCTCTGACACATGCTCTTCAGCATCCAAAAGCGATCTGGGCACAAAACAAGCCAGGATCTGTCTTCATGTTTGTGAACAGGCAATATGCCCCTTAGAGAAGCATGGCGCAACTGATGTCAGAGCATCTCTTGGGCTGAATATGTATTGTGGGTTTTCCTATTTACCTATTTCAGAGTTCTTAAAAATCTGGATGATGAAAGAAGACTCATGGAAAAGGCTGGACAGATGCAATTCCATCTCTCAGTAGTAGCATGCAGGTAGCATGGCTGTGCTGGAGCTAAATATAGAAGAGACAAACTGTCTTTCTCTCTTCCTCTCCCTGTCCTGAGGCACAGAGCCCACAACCTTCACTTTCATTCTCTTCACTGAGGAATCAGTTTTGCCAGTCTGGCTCCTGTTTAATTACACCTTATTCCACAAGCAGCCACCACCATGTAGACACAACACAGCCGTTGTAGCCTAATTATGCAGAAAAGTAACAGGAGAAATACGTGTTTTAAGAAAATCACTGTGCACAAAGATGAGGCTTTGGAAGGTGGACAGGAGGGTTACAGTCCTCTCAAAGACAACAGAACGGTCATTCACTCCCCAAGAGTATCTGGATTTTCTCTTTCTAGCTGGTACTCTAGGACATGCTTTTCTGTGATTCTTACTCCAAAATTGCTAAATTTTACTAAAGACATGTCCTAATTTTTTTTTACTAAGTTTTTTTTTTTTTTTACTAAACGTTGCTGTACCAAAAAAACCTGCCAACAATGTCTATATCACGCTTAATTCCCTGAGAATACTGAATAGCATAGAGCTGGGAAACTGGAATAAAACAGAGAAAATATTGAAGCTGGTTGTTGGCCAAAAAGCAAACCTGTTCTGAGGTTCAGGGCCACCTGATTGCAGCTGAAGAAGAAGAGGATGACTGTGCTCCTTCCTTCGACCTGCCCCTTCCTTCGACCTGCCCAGAGCCAGGGAGCATACTGTGGAGTAAAGAGTTGGCTTCACTGTCACTTGTCTCCTGCCTGACCATCCCAAATCTTCATGGGCATGATACCTTGCCGCAACCCCTCCTCAGATGGCTACACCCCGAAAAGCCCAGGNCGTGAAGACTGGGGGGCGGAAGACACTGGTGGAGGGAACTAAGTGGGATCAAAGGAAAGGGGAGACCAGGGCAGTCCATTTACAAGCAGGGCTAATAGGGGGTAACTGGGGATAACAGAACCGTGCATAAAATAAAATACAAATGCATAACTAAACTTATAACACACACTCCAACAATACCTGAAGTAAGGAAGTAATACCACTGAAAATGTCTTTTCCCTCACTCTTTAATGCCTCTTAGGACCAGATGGATTTTCCATAGCTGAAAAAGGCTTTACTTGGTGAGTAAAAAAGACATGTAACTGTATATTCTGTATATAACTATACTTCTTCCTGTTTGGTTCCACCCTGAAGGATTGTGACCCTACTTTGCTGACACTATGCCAATAACTTCCTAAGCCATCCCCTACATTCCTTTCCCATCAGACACATGTACTTTTTTTAAATGGCTGACATGAAGTATGTTGGGAAAGAGCCTAACTTTTCATTTGAGATAAGAACCTGATTTGAAAAAAAAAGTTGCAAACAGCTAATTCACATTTGATTTCAACAGGATTTAGTGCCAAAATGAAGTTAGACTCCTAAATATATGTCTTTGGGACTAAATGACTTCAGAGATACTCACCTGGAATAAAAGAGCAAGAAAAGTGTTTGTAAAAATTGCTAGCCTTTAAAAGAACAATGAGGAATAATAATGATGCTGTCATACAGAGCTAAGCCTAAGTTAGTGGATAGGGACCTGAAATAGTTTCAAGGAAAAAGAAATGCAGGAACATAAGGGCAAATGGACATAAATGAGGGCTTCTCTTCTCCCACCTCCCAACATATGGATTCATGACATCAAATCCTGAAAGAAGGGAAAAAAACCCAAACCATTTTGAAATTAGGAGGTTGATGTGGAACCAATTCTGGTACTCTCAGAAATGAGAAATATTCCTCTGTGAGTACCTTCCTTAAGTAGTAAGTAAGCTACTAATGAGTGCAGATGCTATTTTACAGAAGAAGAAAAGGATCTGAATTGCAAGTAAGAGACAGAAAAGCTGCTATATTGATCCCACTCCCATTAAAGCCAGTAAGGATTTTGCCATTGATTTTTGTGGTAGCAAGGTCTTCAAGTGCAGCAACAGGAATTCCTTGAAAGTAAAGAAGAAAGTCACAAAAGTTTTTGAATGCCAAAGCCAAATGTTAAGCTGGAAGATCTTTCTAGCCAAGGGCTCTAAGAGTTTTAATTTTACACCACTTTTGAACTGCAGGCAGCAGTTTTGGTCAGCTGGGGCCAACATGCTTGGCATCTTTGGGCTCATTCAGACTTAGATCCAAGGCAGATATTTCTTTCTTAGGACTCCTCAATTGTAGAAATTCATTCCAGAGGAGGTCCACTGGAATGTCTCAGTCAATGCCCTGGTGCTAGTCTCATTTATTTGGGCTGGCCCATTTTATTCTTTTCTTACCATTGCCTGGTAAGCCTTCTGCTTGGTCCATTTTTCTTACAATTTGGTGGAAAGGCAATCTGGATAGCAGTTACTTATTTTCCCCTATTTTCACTAAAGTTTGTTTAGCTTTTTTTGTAGGTTGAGCTGAGGGAGGTTTATTCTATACTTTCTTCTGATTCAACTGAATAGAAACATGGCTTATGTGACTTACAGTAGCTCAATGCATGAATGATTTTAATGTCTAGAACATTGATCATCAAAAGGTAAATTGAAAGCTGATGAAAACTTTCACATAAACTCAGTTTCATCCTTCGAGTTCAAAATGTTTTGTTCATCTTTTTTTCTCTTTGCCTTCATTTCTGTGTCTCAGAAGGAGTTCAAAGAATCATCATAGGATGGCAAAGAATGACCTCATAATATAGATGATATTACAAAAAAAAAAGGTATTCACATGAAGTATACAGCTTGTTTTTCAAAAAGCAACTAAGATTGCTCAGGGAAGTTTCTGCTTTCTTGGATTTGAATAGAATATCTGAATAGGATTTGTACTTCGGAATTTGCACTCCAAAACTAAAAAATGGCAAATTTAAGTAAAAAAATCCCCAAACATTGCAGTCACATGCCCTTCTTTATTCATATAGATAAGTTAAAATGAAAATGTACAGGGAAGCTCATTCACTGTGTTGGTGTTTTAGGCTATTTGTGCAATGTTTTTACTGATATCTCATTATAATTTCTAGGATAAAATGACAGCCATGCCATAGTGTGATGGGACAAGTGTGGCAGCTGTTTTCCATCTAAGCTTGACTGTCACTATTCCAGTACAAGTGTCTCTATAAATCCCCCACAACATACTTTTTTAATGAATTGAACTAGTATAATACAATTTTGGATAATAATTTAAGTGGAACTTAGAAAGTAATTTTATCTTTTAAGAAGGTATGCTATGCAGAAGTGAATAAAAAAGTTGCTGTCAAACTTTGTGAAAGCCTAATTCTTTGTCACTTAGACTCCATGCATCCTAAGAATAGAACACTAATAATTTTTGTCTGCAGATACTTGAGGATTTGATTCTTAAGGAATATGAACAAGATAAAAAAAGCTGAATATCTGGCATTTTCGTCTAAATGAGTTCACTCAGAATTTGTTTTCCATGTTTAGGTCAAGATTTATCTTTCGGTAAAATCAGGGATTTCTTTTAAGAATCACCAAATGAAGTGTTCTTGTTATTATAATTGATAACACAATCACTGCTTCAGGAATTGTAGGCATACAGCACTAGCATCCCACTTAGGGTAGGCTCTGCCTTTCTACGACCAGCTACCAGTCCCAAAAAAAGGACGAAAATAAAGACCACAAAGGTTTTCAACAAACCAGATTAAATGGTAGTTGTTGAAAGGCTTATAATTGCATAATATTAGGAGTCTTCTTGAGTACCTAGATATTCTTCGTCCCTTTGTGAGAATGGTTGCACCTGAGACACAAGCTGACTGACACTGACTCACAGGTCAGGCACAAAGAGTTATGGTGAATGGGGTAACATAAGGCTGGCAACCTGTCTCTAGTGGGATTCTGCATGGCTCCATCCTTGGCACAATTCTCTTCAACATCTTCATTAACCTATTAGATGCCGGACTGGAAGGAATGCTAAGTAAGTTTGATGATGACACTAAATGGGGGGAGCTGTTGACTCCCTCAAGGGCGGAGAGGCCCTGCAGAGAAATTGACAAATTAGAAGGATGGGCAACCACCAACTGTATGAAGCGTAACAAGGGCAATTGTCAGATTCAACATCTGGGACAGGGCAACCCTGATTGTGTGTATAGATTGGGGAATGAGAAGCAGGGGAGAATCACAGAATATGCTGAGCTGGAAGGGACCCACAAAGATCACTGAGTCCAACTTCTAGCCCTACACAGGACCATCCCCAAGATATTCCCGAGAGTATTGTTTAAACACTTCTTGAACATTGTCAGGCTTAGTGCTGTGACCACTGCCATGGGGACCCTGTTCCAGTGCTCACCCACCCTCTGTGTGAAGAACCTCTTTCTAATATCCAACCTAAACCTCCCCTGACACAAGGTCAGGCCATTCGCTCAGGTCCTGTCATTGGTCAACATAGTGTTGCTCTTCCTCTTCTCCTCACAAGAAAGTTGCAGTCTGCAATGAGATCTCCCCTTAGACTCTTCTACTCCAGGCAGAACAGACCAAGTGATCTCAGCCACCCCTTGATTTACCCTCAAGGCCCTTCACTGTCTTTGTTGCCCTCCTTTGGACACTCCCTAATAGCTTAATGTCTTCCTTGTATTCCAGTGCCCCAAACTGCACAAAATATTCAAGGCAAGACTGCACCAATACACAGGGAGCTGGGGGACCTGGCTGATGGCATGTTGAATACGAGTCAGTAGTGCCAGGAGGGTCGACTCTGTCCTGGAGTACATCAGGCAAAGGATCTCCAGCCAGTCCATGGAGAGGATTGTCCCAATCTGCTCTGCAGTGGTGTGGCCTTGCCTTGAACATTGTGTGCAGTTTTGGGCACCACGGTATAAAAAAGAGACATATAAAAAGCTGTTAGAGACATTAAAGACATTAAGCTATCCAAATGAGGATGTCAAGGAACTGAAAGGAAAGTCTTACGAGAAGTGGCTGAGGTCACTTGGTTTGCTCTGCTTGGATAAAAGGAGACTGAGGGGAGACCTCATTGTGGTCTTCAACATCCTCCTAAGAGGAAGCAGAGGGACTGGTACTGATCTCTTCACCCCCATGACCAGTAACAGGACTCGAGGAAACAGCACGGTCAGTCAGAGAAGGTTTAAGTTAGATATCAGGAAAATGTATGTCACACAGAGAGTGGTTGAGCACTGGAACAGGCTCCTCAGGGAAGTGGTCCAGGACCAGGCCCATCTGAGCTCAAGAAGCATTTGGACAATGCTCTGAGGCACATGATGTGATTCTTGAGGTGTTCTGCACAGGGCTAGAATGTGGACTCAATGATCCTGATGCATCTCTTCTAACTTGGTATATTCTGTGATAACTCTATGAGTCTAAGAAAATTTCTTTCCTCTTTTGATCGCAGAGACTGCATTTGTGAGGAATCCCAATATATCAAATCAACAGCTCTTTCCTTCTCCCCAGCACTCAACATCCTTTGTCATGAATGAGTATTAAATGCAACTCAAATTCATAAAGCAGAATTCATGAAGCATGCCAGTGCCAGATCATGTGCCAGTGATCTGAAAGACCTGGAATCAATGCCTTACTGTTCTACTGTTGCACTGTTGCCTATTCTGAGGCATTTCATCCCTCTCTGTCTCATTTTCCCCACTGGGAAACACAGAGGATGATCCTTTATTTCTCCTCCTTGACCCACTGTCACTTGTCTCTCCAAATGTGGAAGACCTTTCATGAACAGGAGATGTGTCCTCTGTTTGCCTGTTTCAAAAGTGGTCTTTATTGTAATGTTATCGAAGGCATTCATTTCAGGGAAGATTTTATTTATTTATACATAATTACACTCTTTTATACATAAATACTGCTATTTATGCATGATAATACTAAGGCTGACTTTTCAGCATCCAGTTCACTGTCTTCCATTCTCCTAATCTAAAGTTTATGGAAAACAGAGCACATAATACCTTTGTGCTTTTAGCTTACAAATGAGCCAATCAAACCTTTTGATACAATAATAAGTATTGCTAATAAGCCTGAACATCTAAAATGATTCCCCACTGGGACACGGTGTGTTGCTCTGCAATAAAAACATTATAATAACACCCCCCCCCCCCCCCCGCAAATTATTAAAGTACTTTAATAGAAACCACCCCCTTAAAACAAAAAGAGCAAAATCCGTATGTCGGCCACATTAATTTCTAAACCCATTGAAGAGATAAATGTACAGAAGCTGGGGATCAAGGACTGAAACAGTCTCCTTGAAATAACTGGAAATACTTTCACAGAGCAAAATGTTGGCTAATGTCCTCCTGGGTGATGGCTCTGTCTCTGCTGTGGAAAGATTCCTACAGGTGTAGCATATTCAACTCTCACCAGTTTTGGAGGCTAAGGATGGCACAATAGCTGGAGGTTCTCATAGCCACTGATGTAAGGTTCTGAGCAACCCCACAGGGCATAGAAATCTTTGGTTTTCCGGAATTTTGATGAGTGAGATGTTTCCTCTGCAAAATTAGACTGGGATTTTAAGTACAGAGAACTTTGCTAGGTGTCAGAGAAGAGTCATGAGGTACCTCTGCAGCCAAATAATATGATGAGGGAGTGGTAAGATAACTTATTAATTGAGCCTAGAGCTGGGCAAAGCAAAATGGGAATTAAATGCAGTAGGGAACAAAAGAGAAGTTCAGCCAGCCTTTGACTTGGTGGGTAAAAGTTCATCAAACACTTTAACATCTCCAGTTTGAAGGGCTTGGCAGTTACTGCACTGCCCTTGCAGCCACTGCCACCAACCAGCATGTCTTTTACGTGGATGGTTTCAGTATTCCTTTTTGTGTTGAGAGCCACTAGCTGAAATTGCTGAACTGCAGTTTATGCTGCAGAGGTAAAAGCTTTTTTTGTTAGGAAAACAGCCTAGCATTTACACAATACTCTAAAGTTGTGAGGTTACTTGTTACATAGATTTTAGTGATGGGATAGGGTGCAAAGAGGAGCCATTCCTAAAATTATACATTTAGGAAGCATCGCCTGGAAGTGATTAGCTGGTAGAAGATTAATCACAACCATTATAAGAAGATTTAGTAATTCATGCCAGAGCTTAAATGTAGTATTTGTGCAAAGGAAGGCACTGAAGCTATAGCGTGATTAACTTTTTTGATATGTTTCAAAAGCCTTGTGATGAGTTGAGTTGTTTCTATTAGATCCATAAGTCTTTTGAAAGCTCCCAGAAACAGGACTGACTTCTTAGTTTGAAGCTTATCTTTTCACTAAATACTCACCTCATAACCCTTACAAAAAAATCAGCAAATATGACTTTCTTTCAAACTGTGTTGGTTTTGGTATTTTTATTTTTTGGTATATATATATATATTTTTTTGTATTTTTATTATTATTTGGTATTTTTATTATTATTATTGGTCTGCTACATAAGCAGAAAGTTGTGATCAGGTGTTGATTTAAGTGTCTTCTTCCTCCTTTCTGTTTTTCCTCATTAACAGGTTGTTTAAGAGCCAATAAAAATGGTAAGGAATAGCCCAGGAGTGACTGTAAATACCTTTGGTGAGTACCATCCTGTGCTGTTTCTAAATAACAGTTTGCTTTATACAAGCCTGTGCACCTCAAAAATGTATCAGGAGCCAATTTTGGAGCACAGCATCCTGCAAACCTTAACATGCATGTACACAACACATAGAAATGAGCGAGTGTGATAACTGTCCAGGCTTTAGTACATTTCCTACTGAATTTTCTGTAAGCAACAAATTAGTTAATATCCTGATGAACAAAAATAACACTCATATCCACAAATATATGGTTTCTAACTTTTGCATTAGCATATAGCAGATCTTGTTGGAAGGGGTTGTTTGCTTGTTATGATAAGTAGAGGCTGAAGTAGTGTCGAGCAGCCACTGCTAAACCTTTTGTATCTAATTTAAATATAGGTGTTGCCACATGCATTTTACTCGGAAAGAGTAGAGAGGAATCTTAAAAGTCTTAAAAAACAATGTTCTAATATATTCACCTAAAATAATCAGCACAAAAGATATGGAAAGTGCTATTTTCTGGAACTCTTTTTTGTTAAGCTCAGATAAAAGTGCAACAGCTCCTGCCCTACATTAATTTGGGATGCTGGTCAGCAGCTGTAATAATCTGTAAGGATGATAACACTATTATTTCTGCATTGGTTTTGAAATAAAAAGCAAAAAGTACCATTTAGAGGGTCAGTATTATAATATAACTGCATCTTTTTGTCCAAAAGGCACCACTGCAATTCTTCAATATTAGTGTCACTTTTCAACAGCTGTGCTTAGGAACGGCTAATCCATGGAGGATACAGTTCTGCAAAGAGTGGAGCCTTTCTGCACACCTAAACTGTCTTCAGGTGCCCCTAAATGTCTCCTGTACCTAATTCAGCTAATATGGTGTGAAATCCCTTATGATTTCACTTGGACATACTTGGACAGCCATCCTTTGTATGTAGGGAATGGAGCTGGTGGCAGACAAAGGACACCACTTTGGTGTGATAGCATGAAGAAGAGGAGAGTAAAGATGTTTCCAGGACCTAGTTCCCCCACAGCTCCCTTTGTTCATCCTTCCATGCCCTGGGAGAAGATACAGCATTTTGGAAATTTGTTTTTTTTCCCTTCTCAGATGTTCCTATCTGTTGACTGGTACACACCCTGTGGTGGCTTATTCTGCTTTTGACAGTGAGAATGTGTATTTCTAAGGCAAATTATTTACTGAGAGAAAGAGGTCAAAGCTGTTATTACAGCACAGTTTCTCCCTAGGGAGGCAGATTATCAAAAAGAAGAAGCTGAGAAACACTAGGTTCATCGAGTCTTTCATTTTGCTTTCCCTGTGCCTTCACTTAGACTGTTCAGCCACTTTATTTTCTTTCTTTTGTTTCTGATTCCCATTTTTAATTTCATAAACTTATCTCATGCTTCCCTACTGCAAAAAGTTGAAAAAGTAAATATATGTTGTCACAGTAAGCATGAAATGAAACAGTGATGAGCTAAGTCTTTATTGTAAAAAAAAATAAAAGGAGAAAATAACTTGGGATTAAAAAAAAGAGTAAAGCATGTCCTAAAGTTTTTGGGAAACAAAGAAAGAAAAGCACCAGAATCTCTAGTGCTTCAGAAAGGAGCTTAAATGCCTGCATCCTGAGTTTTCTTCTGAGGCCTGAATTATTCTTGTGAGGATAAGGGCTGTGATCTTGAAAAAAACCTGACCCAAAGTGGAGGAGAGAATTGCAGCTTGATGCAGGTGCAAGGAAGAAGCTCTTAGGACAGGCTTCTTTCTATTGTGCCTCAAACCTGCCTTAAACCAGTTATTTTACTTTATTTCAATAATTATTTTGCATATTTTTAAAACCTCACACTCTTGGTCGTTTTCAAGAGGCTATGCTGAGGGATTGTGGCTCCAGGCAAGAAGGAAAAAGCAGCAGCAGGTGCCTTGTTGTTAGTTTTTGTTTTTCTCATGAAAAGTTGGGCTACATGTGCTCAGCTTCTGTTTCCAACCTGACAGAAGGAAATCAAAAAGTTTTTTTCATCTTGTTGAAATGCAGTCAGCCAATAGTTTCCCTTTCCAAAATATTATTCGATATTATTACCGAATGTTTAGACTTTACAGTCCTGAAAAACAGGAAATATATGCCACACTAATAGGATGTCAATCAGAAAGATAGCACCAATTTTGTGGTTTCTAAATCATCCCCACCACCTGCTGAGACTTTGATCATCCCAAACAATTAATCTAAGAGATACATGATTAAAAAATAAATACTTCCCAGTAAACCTGCAAGCTACAGTACATATTAGCAAGTTCTAATCTTGCTCTCAGTGATCACAAATCACTTGTATACAAGGAGGAATAAACGAAAGGCGTAAATAGAGTCTGCTGATCAACAGAGGCATCTGTTTAACTATGGATTAAAATATATCAGTGCTTTTTAACTAATGCGAGGGTTAGTATATTTTAGGGTTATATTTTTTTTTTTCAGAAACTGGTAGAATTTTGCAACTGTATTTATGAAAGTGGATTTTTGCTGTGTGAAACATTTTAAATATGTTGACTTTAAAATTCTGGGTTGAAATGAAATTGTAGAGTTCCTCACTCCCATACGAAATCACAGCTGTTCTCTTTGAAAATGAAAATGTTACTTCAGTATTGTCCAAACTCCTTGGTGTTTGACATCTGTGCAAAGGTACTTTATGTAACATAAAGTGGAACTTTCCTTTTAACCAGTCAGACAGAATTCATGCCTGTGTCTGAAAAGTATCCTCAATAGCAATGAGGAGAAGAGACGCAGTTTTGACCAAGACTGAAAAAAAAGTAAACCCACATAAACCCCCCCCCCCCCCCCCCAAAAAAAAGCCCCTAAAAAACCCCACCCAAAACCACAAATCATAGAACAAATCCCAAAACCTTTAAAAATGTTTGTGTAAGAGTTCCTGGCACTTGCATACAGTGGGAGTCAGCTGTTCCCTGGGGCAGGAAGATGTCAAGGTCCCCAGTGAAGACCAAGCACTCAGAAGGCATCAAGTTTCGGTTGCAGCATCAAGTTTCGGTTGCAGCATTGGGTGAAGGAAGAGGGCTGCTGAAAACTTGCAGGAGGAAGGTTGCTGGAAACTCATTTGTGCTGCCATTAACAAGCACACAATGTGTAGCATCAGCTGCCACCAGCTCCTGGTCAGGGCACAGGCTGCCCGCACACCGCCTCCACCCACCGGCTCCCCTCTGCAAGCTGCATCACTTGGTCAGAGCATCTCATGTCACTTTCAGATATTTTCCACTTAGGGGCTGCAAAGACAGAACTGAACTTTCCCTGGAATGGGTCCTCACAGCAGCAGGGAGAAGCTCTGACTGTTGCTTTGCATAACCACTCAAAAGCCTTGCTGCTTGCCATCCAGACCTCTGAAGTGTGAGTGAATAGAGACTTTCGGTCCTCTAGAAAGATTTCTGTTATTCTCTTTTTTTGTATCTGATTTGAAAATGCTGTGAGTGGAGAGTATACTAGGCTGTTCTGAAAGCCTTAATCTGCACCAGCCCACACTGCAAGGACATGGAGAAGAGGTGCAACCAGTATTTCAAACAAAAGAGGTCTGAACGGTTCTGATTTTATAGGTCTTCATCTTCAAAGAGCAGCTCTCAAAGCATCCTACTACACAATACACTTAAGATTGCAACAATTAATGCACTGAGACGTTTTTCAAATCAATTAAACAGGAGATACCTACTCAAGTGTACTTGAAGATCTGAAACTTTCTTAACCTTGAATAACATTTTAGCAGCGATTCTGTATCAGCGCTGAACTCAGTCCTAAAGCTTAATGCTGGGAGCTAATGAGGAGTCTTCCAGCTATTATCAAAATGAATGTGTACTTTAATGTTCAGCAGTTTGCAGAATTGGGCTCTGAAAATGAAGAAACATATAGCACACCGGATGGCTGTTTCTGTAATGCCAGATCACAGGAAATGTTTCATGCAGGCTCTTTACAATTCATACTTATTCATAATAGCATCCTTTTTCCTGGTTTTTATACTATGCTAAACCAATGCGCTTGTTAAAATATATGTAAGATTTGCAGAGGATCAGAAGGTGGTGGTGTGAGGCCATTTACAACACATGCTAGAAGACAGCAGAATGTGGCTGTAAACACAGTGTTTCACATGTTTCTCCTTCAGTACCTGCTCACAAATGAATATAAACATGCAGCTGGAATGCTAGAAATACCAAAAGGCAAAAGAAGATTTTGATGTGATGCAGAGCTGCAATCAGAGTCACTGAAGGCTTTGGGCTCATTATGACTCAACTTCCTAGAAGCAACACGATTTCCTGTTCTTTCCCATGTGCTCTATGTCTTGTCCTTCCTCACATTGCTGGGTGCTAAAACTGCATTAATATTTTTGTCCAACAAAATATGAGGACACGTTTTCAGCCTTTTGAACAACAATGGTGATTTTTTTTTCCCTGTACCTTTCAAAGAGCATTAGAACAATTTTAATGAGCATTAAAACAGTGCATGTCCAGGTTCCTGAGACAATTGCAGGAATTAGGGTTTAGAAGCAAAAAAATTATTGCTTTCTTTAAATCTACAATCTTATCAAATATCATTGCCTTGGGGTATATTTTTTTTCTTAAACTCTGATGTCCATTTCACTCTCTAAAGAAAAAATTCTCTTATGTCTAAACACCTGTATGTAAACTTTTCTGTTTGCTGCTTGCAGAGACACAGTATTCCATTTAGTGGAAATGCAACACATATTTAGAGAGATCAAAATCTGTTGTCACGGGAGTTTGAGAAAACTGCTGAAATACAAACATTCTCTTAGTGTGCTCTGTTGTAAGGAGAGGTAGATTCCTGTACATAATGCAGAGGATTTGGTACATAATATTTACTGTTGTACAACTAATGCTGCATCAAGGCTTAAACATGTTGAATTTTTGCTAAAAGACTTTTAACATAAATTACAAGTGATTAGTGGAATACATGGCAAATAAACTACTACTATGGCTTTTAAATAACACTTTTTTCCCTTGATATAAACTTTAGCTAGACGTTTTCAACCACAACTTATTTTTTGAGCTTTTATTTGATAACTAGAATCCAGTAGAGCAGCATATGGACATGCAGAAACTGAAATAGTTTGTCTTCATTATCTGGTAAACCTGTACAAGTCTGAAGCCCTCAAGAAAAGACACAAGACTGTATAAAGTGGCAACTGTAGGTATATCTGTTCTCTATTGATTCTATTTCTGGAGAAATACTCATGAACCAGTGTGTGAATCATGTGAACTGAGAAAGTACCTACCTGTACATAAAGCTGCTCCGAGACCTTTTGTAGCCTGGTTTTGGTTACTTTCTCAAAACCTTTTTTCTGTTAGTTTTTGAACCATTTGCTTTAATCTTTCTGCTTTGAGGCTAGAGAGTGAAAACAGCCAAGTAAGATTTCTAAAAAGGTTTTGGAAATTGTAAATATAATTTCTATAATTGCTAACAAAATTTGCCACTCTGTAACTTTATTTAAATCTAAAAAGAATTCTTTTGTCTCTGGATGGTATAAAGCTTTCACATATCTCTAAGCAGAGCTGTGCTGAATAAGTTGCAGACACATTGACAAAGGACAGAATTTTGAGGTTGATTTTCACAGGACCTTTGATTCATTTTAAGGTAATTTCTGCACAACTTATTGCAATTACAGGTTTTGAATTCCTCAGTTCTGCACTCAAATTTGAAAATGTTTATTAGCAATTGATTATTTACACTCAGAAATTAAATTCTGTTCATGTCATCTGTTTTGCTGCTGGATCAGTGGATCCAGAATCAAAGAACCACAGAATGTTTGGGCTTGGAAGAGAACTTTGGAGATTGTCCAGTCCAACCCCCTGCTAAAGCATCCATAGCAGGTTGCACAGAATCATTTCCAAGTGGGTTTTGAATATCTCCAGAGAAGGAGACTCCACAATGTCTCTGGGCAGCCTATTCCAGTGCTCAGTCACCCTCAAAATAAAGAAGTTTTTCATCATATTCAGACAGAATGCAAGTTTTTAGCTAACGGAGTCCTTCCAATAAATAAATATTGATGAATTATTGCCAACAGAATTACATAACAACACATCTCCTACTCCAACATTTCCAGTTTTGGCTGAAGACTTTTATGTGTGTGCCACAACTCTCTACCTGTTTATTGAAAAGCCTTTCTTAAATCTATTGTCTTCTATCTCCTACCTTCATTATTCTTAGTTCAGTCCTCTTACCCTTTTAGAAATCTTCAATCTGGCCTTTTGACACATCAGTCTTCAGCACCCCACACATTCTTTTATTTTTATTTCTTCTTTTCTTTAGTTTTAGCCTGAGTTACTCTCTTTCCAATGAAAATGTTTTTGTTCTGACTCTTTCAAGTACTTGAGACACTAATTCCACGCTTAATTACTTTTCCTTCCTTTCCCTTCTTTGTGTCTAGTACACAAATATTTAAGTAAATATGAATATTAAATTTCAACTCAATTTTCTGCCAGGATTCCTTTAAGATGTAACATTTAACTTCTGCAAGGGCTCTCATGAAGTTTTCTGACAACAGAACCCGCTTAAGCTCTGGTCCCCTTCAAACCACCAGCAGCTTTCAACATCCTTCAATCTTCTTTAGGTTTCATCTGTTTCTTCCCACTCAGTCAAAAAACACCTTTGGTAGACCTTTTTCTCCATCTTGTTGCCTGTCAGTGTCACCACTGTGCCAGTACTGCTCTTCTTTCACAATGTCATCACTCAGTGAAATCCATGCTATGAGAAAGGAAATGAGCTCCACCATATCCACTGAGTTCTCCTATTAAATATTATTCTTCCTTTCCATTTAAACCACATTCAAGCAAATTGCTGTATATTTTGGTCTTATTCAGAGCAATTATGAAGTACCTTTGAAAAATACATCACTGTGATGAAAATCCAAATTGGCAAGCATGCAATTCTTATTTATGTAATGCTTATGGTGGAATTGATACATGCTATACCTAAAATAGATATAAAATATCCTTATATCTTTACAAGGTTTTTTTTTTAATTACAATTTGTCAGAATTTTGTATTCATAACTCTAATTCTGCTCTGAAGTAGGTTCAGGTCTCTGAGCAGATAAACTGACAAGGGGCAAAATCCGCGCATGTGCTTGGAAAAAATAATATAGAAAGACAAAGATTGTACTGCCAATTTACATACGCTTCAAACACCCCTTATTCTTTGCTACTCAGTTTAAAAAAAAATATTTTTACCTCTAAAGCTTCTCTTTCCTATGTACTGTCCTTAAGGCTGTCACTCAGCAGAAGGAAACACATATGTCTCAAGAGTACTTTTGTGCTTTTCACGATTTTATCAAGGGAAAATATGTTGCATGTTCTCCTGAGTTTCCCAGATTTTCAAATGCAGTTTATTCTAGTTTCTTACAAACTTTCAAAGTTCCTGTTTTTCCAGCTACAAAATAATCACTTTCATAAATGAAGGGACAGGGGGAAAGTAAAAAAAAAAAAGCAGAAACAGTTGATTGATAGAATAACAAGATTATAGATGGATGGAAGAAATGTGTGACTTGTCAGGGTATATATCAGAGTGTGTTTCTGTACTCTAGAAATGCATAAATATAGCAAAGCCACCTACAGTTCTCCTGCTTTTAAATTTCTTTAGCAATAGCAAAACCAGTAGAGCGTATCTGCTCATTTAAATAAATTCCTAGGTTCTTCTAGCTTGCTGATCATGTCTATTATCAGAGAAGCTCGAATGAGTTCAAAATCAAATGGAAAAGCTGGCAACCTCTATTCTGTTACCCAGACCATCTCCAAAAATAGGTGATTTTGGAAAAACACACATTCTAGCACAAAACCCATTTTCACATACAAATACGCAGTTGAGCATTTAATCGCCACAGAACCCACATACTGTTTCTCTAACTCTATATAACATCATATCTGGTGCTGGGCAGTATTATTTTATTATGTTTGCTGATTTGTTGATTTTTATATATATTTTATTATTTTTACTAACTCTAGGAGAACCTAATGAGAACTACTGAGAGAAACAGCCATAGTACATGCAGCAGCTGAGAATTGCAGTTCAAAGTAGCATAATGGAAACTAATGCTGAAACTCTAAGCAGAAAAACACTTTTGATAGACCCAAAGTGTTAACACTGATAAGACAGGGAATGCGGGAAGAGTTGGCTCTCAGTCAAGGCAGGCGTGTGCTCTCTGGAAAGAAGAAAACCAAGATATTGCTTCCACAAAGGAAGGTGCCAAGAGGTCTCTTCCGTTCTTTCCTGTAGAAACCAGATAATTGTGATTATCATTTAGGCTTGTCAGGAAATGAGTCAGAGGATGTTTGCTGGTCTTTTTCTTCTTTTCCATAATAAGAGTAATTTTGGAGTAAGAACAAACTCTCTACTTTTCAGGGTAATGGTGTCTAGAACAACGCCACTCATAATTTTGAAAAAATTTAAATGACTTTCTAAATATGAAATAAATACATGAAAATAGAAAAAAAAGAAAAACCTGAGTGGGTAAACCTCATTATTTCCAGCAGATGAACAGAATCAAGAATATGATTTACTTCTATGACTGGTCTATAAACAACCAGATAGTAGGTGAGTTTTAAAAAAAATCTGGGATGAGCTCTCTGAAATCCAGCCTCACCTTCCAAAGAGTACTTTATAGATAGTGTACTTCAAAATGTATTTACCTTAAAGGTACTGAGTCCAGTTTAGCCATTGGGGATTTAGGTTTTGACAAGACTTGCGGGTGCCAGTTCAATCCTGTAAGCAGGAATCAATCATCTGATCTGTGTAATTGCCAGAACCATGCTTGTGAATGAGGCACCTACATTTCAGTGCATTCTCAGTGTGGCTGAAATTCAACAACCTTAACTTTTATACACTAGGATTCTGTGACAAAAATTCAGTATATTTGTAAATCCATTAGATCCTACTTGGCTGTACTTTTTTCAGATTTCAGGCACTTGGTTAGGAAGTTGTGCTAGTTGTGGAAGCATCACATCACCTATTCACACTTGCCAAGGAGCCAACCCAAGTGCTTTTCTTGTAAACTGG
>WEIV01030249.1:4221-24794 GCA_013390005.1 Calyptomena viridis
GGTGTAGTGCAGTCCATACTGCAGACATGGGCAATGAATTGTCAGAGCTGAAATTAGAACAGCTGATTCTGCTCTTAGATCACTAAGGTACAGCTCTGAACATCCTGCTGAGAAAGTGCAACCCAGTTTCCTTGCTCACCAGTCACTCGTAATGGTTTGTTCTCTTCTTCCAGATGCTGGACATCCCACGAGTGCTGGACATGTTGAGGCAGCAGAGAATGATGATGGTGCAGACTCTTTCACAGTACACTTTTGTCTATGGAGTTCTCATTCAGTTTCTCAAAAGTTCTAGACTTATCTAATCCCTGCCACATCCTAAGGGACATTGCAAGAGTTTACAGAAAGAAAATCACAGTTGTCCAGACAGACCTGCTCTCACTGTTGTTTTCTTTGTATGATGAATTTAAGGGCTGCAATGTGATTGTTAAACACGAGTCAGTGTAACAGTCCCTGCAAAGCAGAATCTTTGCTGAACTAAATTCTTCCCATGTTCAGCTGCAGTCGTATTTAAGGAATGATTTTGCTTGTGCTGGTCTGTAGTACTTGCACATGTTCTTTAGAGTGGTGTTACTCTGGGCAAAATAAGTATCTTATGGAATGGAGGTACATAGCACAATTTTACTAACATGTTTTGAAACGTAATTGTTGACTGTGCAAAAGCTAAAATCTGTAGGTGCACATGGGGTGAGAAACCTGCTCCTTGGGAATGTCAAGATCTTACGCAGTTTCATTCTGCTTTCAATTTTATATTTAGAACAATACATCTATATTTTTTAAAATGAACTTTTGGTTTCCTCTGGTTTACTTAGCAAAATTAGCAGCTCTTAGATATTTTAAGCTGTTGCTTTAATGACAATTATTTTTTATATTCAGCATCTTGAAATTAAAAAACACAAAACTTTTTAAACACAAAAGTATTTTTAGAGGGGAAGGTTGACAATGTTTGAACTAACTTCTCAAAAATCATGCAGAAAGTCCTAGGGTAATGAGTTGTAGTGCCATGCAATAGAACTGACAAGTGAAAGATAATGGTAACTGTTGATAACTTCCATTTGAGCAGAGGCATATTTACCTGCAAGAAGCAGGGGAAAAATATTTTAACTATCTATGAGGTTATTGGAAACAAATGGATGAAAGAAAAATACATATTCAGTATTATTCATATATTTAGAGGACAGTTTGATTTTACTGGCTGAAATCAAAGTGGCTGCAAATGTTTTAAGCACTTTTTTTTTCCTGTTATTTATGTAGTTAAACATAGAAACTATAATCATGCATTGTTTCATATGGTAATACACCATTACTAACCTGTTATTTTAGGAAGAGCCTTTTAAGTTGATGAAGTGAGAGAACCAAAATGGGAGTAAGAAGGTGCACAGTGGTGAAGCAGAAATGGTTGTATGAAGCATAATGGAGGAGGTGTGGCAGCTATGAATGCTGGTTTACACAGTGCAAAGAGGGCTATTAGAAATGTTAGTGTTCCCAGTCCAAAAAGTTGTTAATGCACTGGAAGTTTCTGTAGAATCCTCCGGATTATTTTGTCAGTACTAGAACAGATTTTGCTAATCCTGTGTAGCATTGCAATGAAGAATATTTGAGAACACTCATAGAATCGAAGAGCTGTTAGAGGTAACACTGGAGATGTGGGTATTTTAGGAGCTGTGTAGGTGGCTGAGTCAATGGCTGTGGCATGGACCTGAAGATGAATCATACCTATGGTAGTTTCCATTTTGTCCATGGGGCTGATCTAATGACAGTATCCCTAAATAATCCTCTGTCTGTGGTTTTCGGATGGGGACAGTGTGGTTTTAGCTCCCTTTCCAAGTGTTTTGAGATGCTGAGTTGAAAACCTATTCAAAAGTGAGATACAATTTTTAGATATCTGGTTTAATTGCAAAAACCCCCTGTAGTAGATCAGTCTGCTGGCATGCTTAAGTGCCCATTTCCCTTGTTACTTGCTTAGTGAAATGAAACTAAAAGTCATTTTCATCAGTGCCGAAATGATGCTATTTTTCTGAGCTCTGTCTAGAGTTTGGAAACTATTAAAACCCTTTCAAAACAATAATTGTGTCCCAAAATATTAATTAAGAGTAATGAATAGGTTGCCTCAATTTCTGCCGTAATAAGCTACTTCCACAAAGAAAAATGCACTATCCAAATGACATTGAGCTAGAATGTCATTCTATACAAAATCTTTTACATTAAGGTATTGATCTGGTGCTTTCAGGTCTGCTTGGAGGCAGTCTGAATTTTTGTATTCTCAGTATAAGTTACATTGAATATTTCAGACTAGTGAAAAGAAACGTTCTTACAAAAGATTCCTAGGAATTATTAATTGCCAAATGTAAAACTGAAAGTCCAGAGGAAACCAGTTACTGAAGATTATATATAATCTTTATATATAAATCCTGCAAACAAACCAATCTGACACATCTGTGTTGAAAGAAGTATTAAAAGAAACAAACATACTTAGCTATTCGTATCATGCTGTGTTTTAAAAACATTGTTAATTTTTGCCACAGTTCACATCTATCTGCAGAAATCTTTTCGAATGGAAAGGCAGGTTCTAAAACTTGTAAAGCTTGTACTTTCTCCATTTCTAAACTTTGGACTGTGATCTTCATAACCTGGTAGATCCAGTTTTAATGACATGATGGACAACCAGAACTTCAGGCAACAGTTTTTAGCTGTTCAGCAATTACAGGGACAGAACATCAGCTGCGAGGCATTAAAAGGAGCAACTATAACAAGCAATGTAATCCAGTATTTATGGGATTATCTGAGGTGGGTGAGAGATGTGTGTCTTCCGCCTTATTTTTCTGTTTTTGTTTTGCTAAAAGAATTTGTGTTCATTTTCAGAGGTGGTTGCTCTCCAATCACAGTCTTGATTTTTTTTTTTAAGCGTAACACTGCTACCTCCTGCCCTTCAGCTTCCCATTGTGTCCATCAGCAGTCTGGTTTTGCATTATTAGACTTGACCTTAATAGACTTGACTTCATCTGAGTCTTTCTACTGAAGATTGCAAGATTGTGTTTGTATGTAGGCATAGGGCTCTGAGTGAGCACTGAAAACGAGCTGTTTCTCTTCTAAAGATACCAAATGAATTAAACTTCACAACTTTCGGTAACAAAATGATTTTTAAAACCATTGTTTAGATTTTCAGTTAACTTATTAAAGACAATTCAGTTTTTAGCACTTTGTTCTGAGCCTTGAAAAGGGATGCATTTTTACTTGTAGTTGTGCTGGGTGCTTCATGAAGTGTTGGACATTACAAGAACATCCATTGTCCAAATCCAGTCAGTGTGAGTTGGAAGTAGATTCATTTGTCAAAACCTTAAAATTTCACTATAAGCCTGTCCATCTTGCCAAATGTGCTTCTGTTTTTATGGGGATGAAACTAGATTATTATGCAAGATTTGAACTGAGTTTGTGTAGTCAGAAAAGTTGTATGAAGACATTCTTGCAGTAAATGGCAAAAACGAAGCTGATCTCTAGGGATGTCAGAGCTCTCAGGGACAAATAAAGGTGCTGTATACTGTCAAGAGACAGATTTGACTGTCTTTTTGTTGGTTAGGTGGAAGATGCTTTTTTGAATCAAATTTGACGAAGAGTCAGGAGAACCCGGAAATTGTAGCAAGGACTTCTGCACATTTGATTTCTTTGTTTTCTTTCTTGGTTGCTCTAATGAGAGATTTTTTGGCCAGTGAATCTTTGTAGTCTGGGCTAGAAGCTCTTCTCTAAGAAGCTAAGGTAGAGCCCCATCCGTTGCAAGGATGTCTCTGACTTAGGTGGGTTATCTGTAGGCAGCAGATCCCTGCTGGCCCTGTTTGGTGAGGGAGAAGCTCTGTGGCACACAGGGGAGTTTTGCATATCCTCTGCAGCCTGCACAGCAGTGCTCTCCTGTTCTGCTGTACCCTGGGAAGAGCAGGAAAAGTTTTATGCCTTAATATTGTGTTCATTGCACCTTTTGCACAAGTGAACAATAAACACTAGAAGTGCAGGGTGCTGTGGTTTGTGTGTAGAAATACATTTAATTCAAAGCAGGTGAGCAAGACGGGTCCCTGTACTTCTGTGAATGAAGAGCTGCTCTAAATTATCATCAAGATTTAGGGGAAAAAAAAAAGTCAAAGTAATAACAAAAGTAAAATAAATTTGTACTACAATGGAAAAGGTTCTTGACATTTTGAGAAATTTATTTTTGGTTCCTCATGTAATCCTGTGCATCTCTTTTTGAAGTGGACACATTTGGAGCAATTTTCTCCAATATAGCTCCTTTAAATTTATTAAGTAAGACTACCTGAGGCTGCTGCTACTTATTTTTACTGTTGGAGCAGCTGTTAAAGTTGAGTGGCTCATAGATTTCAATGGCCTCTGGACCAAACTTGGGAGCTGCAGATTGTTTATCATACAAACTATCTGTGTAAGGAGACCTCAGTTTTAATACCAGCAGCATTACTAAATCCCCAGACTTAAAAATAGTGAACCCATTACTATATTTCAATAGTTAGTTCAAATTATTAATTTAAAAGAATCAGTGCCTCAGTTGCTAAGAACTCAGAGCTTTAAAGTTTAGGGTTGGGGTTTTTTTTCAATACTGCAGTCATACAAAGCCAGAGTTCAGTCCTGCAAGATGCAAAAGTCCTGCAGTTCTTGGTACTGTGGGAATTAAAATGGGCTTAATGCCAGTGAGAGCTTGAGCCCTTAAGGCATGAATACTCACAAGTCTGCTTTAAATTTAGATTACAAGAATTAACCAAAAGAATGCAGCAGGAATGTGCATACAGGAAGGTACAGCATTCAAAGGAAAAGTAGGTGAGGATTCAGAAGAAATTTTCTTGTGCAAGTACAAAATTTTGGATATAGAGAGTGAGGATTTGAGGAGTGGTAGAAGGCATTTGGAGGAAGATTTGGAATGTTTTGTATCCACAGTAGAGCTGCTAGAAGGGTTTGAGTCATATGGTATGTTTTTTATGGCATAGTAGGGTAAGTGAATATGTAGTCATAGGTGTTATTTTTACTGGCTTTTTAAAATGTGATTTTTTAAACTCCAAACATTTTTTCAGAGGCTCTGTTATTTTTACATATCTTCCTTTCCAAATGTATTGAATGCAATCTGTCAGCTCAATTTCTGTTTACTTATTAAAGGTCAGGTTTTTCAAACCACAGTCTCTGGTTTTACAGATGCAAAATGCAGGGGGAATAGGCATACTTGTAATTTTGCAGTGATGATTTCTAATGGATGCAGGTGAGATGATTTGAAGGTCTGAATACCTTATGAATGAAGCCAGGTGTTTACAGTTGGTGTGAGTTGCACCAAGTTCAGGCTGGGCTGATGATGAGACTCTTGAAATAGGGAATTTAACATGTGCTTAGAAATTCTGTTGCAGTGCAGGATTTGCAATACAGTGGCATTAAAATAATGTAATACTGTGCTAAGGTAAGGGAAAAAATACTAAACTTTTAACTGGTGTTGCAAACATGTCTGTAAAAAGTTAAAGAAAAAAATTTCTGAGTCAGATCCTGCTGGGGACCAGCTAACTTGGTGCATTCTGTTGGCATCACAGATGTTACTTTAAGGTCTAACTCGGCTGAAAAAAATGATTTGTTAACTTCAATAAGCATTTCAAAAAACTTGCTAAATAGCCTTTGGTTCTATTCTTTGCTATTTTCCACATGATGCTGCTGCTTTCAGTGGTGAAGAATAACCACCAGTGTATTTGCTTTGTAGAAGTCTATTCTTCAGCTCTATTTAGGGAATGAAGCTAAAAATCAAACTTAAAGAATCTAATGAACAGAGTTTACAACAGATCCAGCCTGCAGCAATTCAGAGAGCAAGTCTGTAGATATTGTAACATTCTTTTGGTTCAGATATGCAGCAATCAAAACTACCAAATTATTAATTTTATGAGTACAGTTTCAGAAGGTGCCTAACATTTATAAAGGGAATTTAAATGCTGTTTTTCCATTTGGAAATATTTAGGTAAAATTAGGAGACTTTTAAATACTGTAAAAACATTGCAAATGCCATTAAGTTTTAGAATGGTAGGAAACTTGATGGGGAAAAACTCCTGAAAAAATTCATCAGTATGTCACCTTGCTAATCCTGGAATGATCTGACAGACAAGGTGTGTATGTTATTTACAAAGATATTTGCTTAAATTGCTTTGCAATACCCAGCATATCTGTCCTCTTTATGGTTGATCTGGGGGATTTTCTTGGGTGGAAATTTTAAAGGCTTTATTTGGCAAATCAGTAAGTATGCACAGTCCTGCACACTGCTGAAATATCTCCATTCACTTAAAGCAAATGGGTGTTTGAAATCCTGTCAGCAGTTTTGCAGGACTGAATCCTTAATGTCAGAGAAACGTGGGATCTGGCTCCATTTTCTTCAATTTTCATTTGAGCCAGTATGTAAGGATTTAAATGGGACTTTGTTTAAACAATAGCAAACATGAAGTATTATTTTCTAGTGCTAAACTAGTGGTTAATGTCTATTTTTGCTGTCTTGTCACCAATACTGTAAAAATGTATAATCAAACCAGCTTTAATTCTTGTAAAACTGAAATTGGTTTGTAAAACAATGTATAAATTGTGTTTCATAGACAGAAAAGCTTGTATTACTGAATGTAATATATGTGAAATGAATATATTATAGTCTATTTTTGCCATGGAAATAAATATTTGAAGCAGCTATGAGTTTTTATTGTTCCATTATAAAAAGAAAAATCTGAGAATATAGTGTTTATGTGTAGTCCTAGGCTGGGACTTTACCTTACACAAAGGTGTGTCATCCCTCTTCTAAAGCTCGGCAAATACTGGATATAAAACTTACACTCTGAAATACCAAAAGTTGTCATCTTTGTGGCAAGAAAGTCTTAAGCCTGCTGCCCTGTCATCATTCACAATGTTTTGCATTTTCTAAAGTTATTTTTAGTACTGAACTTTCAATTTCCTTATAACCTTTAGGATATAACCTATAGGAGGGATTAAAAAGTTTTGAAAGTTGGAAAACCCTTTCTAAAAGCATGTGAGAGGAAATAGTTGGTTGAATGCTTACTATTATTGGACCTGCTACCAACAACTGACACTGAAGTTTTTCTTCGTTTTACAACTGGCATTTAGTTATAAAGGTAGATGGTGCAAAGGCTTGCTCTACACACGTGCTGCAGCAAGAAACTTTATAACGTGATGATACATGAGTTGCACATTGGATGTTACAGTTTCACACTGTACAGTTGCATTTCCCTTGTATTTGCTAAATGCGTCCTGCATTGCCCACCTAACTGATCTGAAATGATCAGGCTTGCTATTAACTCAGATTTTGTCTTCTAGGTGCACTCAATTTGATGGCATTAATTAGCTTAAGGTAAGACAGGAACATACCAGCTATCTATGCACTTGTCTGATCAGTTCCCAAGTCCTGGGGAATGTCTTGCATGATGTTTAGTGTGAGCAAAGCTCTTTTATTTGTCACAGATTGAAAATCAGAAGAGGGAAGTGGGATTTCCTGGGTTTCTAGGTTCATGGTAAAAACACCCAGCAGTTCTGATCAGACTTATTATTTATACTGGTTTTAGACCTGAGGAAAAGGTCTCTTCAGAAACCTAAATGTCTCCTAAATCCAAATTGCTTTAAACTGTAGCTGTTATTTTCCAGCCAGTGTAAAATCCCCTTTAGAGCATTCTGGTGGCCAGAGTTGGCTGACAGGGAAGTGACTTGATGCCTGGATTTGGCACAGCCAGAAGCTTTCTTGGGCAAGAGCTCCTGGACTTGGTACACGAGAAACTTAGGGGAGCTGATGAGAGAGATTTCTAGCATGAGGCCTTGACTACCCCTGAAGTAGCTCTTGCTCAGCTGTTAGGGCTGTTTAAATCAGGAATGACCATGGATAGATGAAGGTTACAGGAAACTCAGCAACGCTTGGTACCTAGCTGGAAGTTTTGCATGTACACATTGCTCTGTTTAGGATCTGGTGGGAGATTCTCTTACACCCATTCCTTTTCCCTGAGGGGTCAATGACAGCACGTGAGTTTTCCCTCTCCACCATTTTTATAAGCATCCCCTGGATGCTGGACTCTGTATGAAGACAAGCTGCCCAGTGCCACAAAAACACTGCCAGTTTGCTTCCTGCAGCCTGAGAACTGCTTGTGGAGGATCACAATTCGTGAGTGTGACAGGAATGTCACTTACGTGGGTAGTGACAGGAAAATGGTGTTGCAGGAGAGTTGGAGTTGAGTGAGGACTGGGGGATAGGTGACTGCTCATGAGTTCTGAACTAAGGAAATAGCACTGTATGTCCCATTGGCTCAGTCTGGCTCTTGCAAGTTGAACCTTCTGCCACCACCTCTTGTGTTTGAAGGATGGCAGTTCTGTGGCTCCAGTGGAACATGCTAGTGCTGTTGTTCTTACAATTAAATTAACCTAATTAATTAAAACCAAGTGTGACGATGACCTCAGAGGTCTTTTCCAACCTAGTTGATTCTATAAGAAGGATACAGATGAACCTGGGACTATTGTGTCACAAAACTTCTTTATCTTTCAGAGGTGCACAGGGCTGAAGACATGTTGCAACATTTGACTTCATGGCATTCTTTGGGAGCTTTTCTAAAGCATGGACTTCAGGGCACATGCATGTTCTTGGGGTCTCCACTTGCAAAATGGCACAACATAGATGTTGGAGCTAGAAGGGGTAGAGCTTACAAAAATGCTGCCCCTTTCTCATCAATCACAGCTCCCTGATCTGCATGCCAATCTTTCATATCAACACCCAAGTTTAAACCAAATGTCTGCCATTCCCAATGTACCAAATTTTTTTCTGCCCTGCTTATTTTCATGGATTTAAAATCTAGGCTGTAATAAACAAAACAACCAGAAAAGATTTGTGGGGCTTGCAGATGAGTTTCAGGTTGTTATTATTAGCCATTTCTAAAATGACAATCATGTGCCTTACATAAGTTTAGAAGGACATAAAATCCTTCCATGAACAGTCCCTGAATTATCATACCCAGAGGTGAAAGAGGAATTTTCACTAGTGTTAAGTACCTCTGAAGAAAGCCTCTGTCAAGCCTAGCTAATACTGATAATCAGTGATTGAAGGACCTGCATACTCTGTGTGTGCATATGTAGATCTGATTTCTTCTGTCTGCATGCTGTGCTACTCAAAACTGATTGACGTGGCAAATGTCTTTCCATTGACAAAATCTTAAGCAAAAGGCTTGAGGAAATTGGAAGATAGTTTGCTTTTAGTTCAATAATGTGGAAGATACTATTTTAGCAGATTTATCAGTTTGTAGAGTTTCCTGTACCACAGCAGTACAGAAATAAATTAATTTGTTCTGAAGTGACTGTCTCTGAGCCTCCAGAAATAGCAAGTGCTCACTCTGTATTTGAAAAATTTGTCTCCTAAGACCAGAAGTTGTAGGTCTCCATCATTTTAAATTCTATTGTTTGGCAAATGTTTACTTCTCTCCCTAAATTAGGAGAAGCGATTTGAGTTGAAACTATAATCTTAGAAATTGTTCTGCCTCGATGTTTAAACCTATGCTATCTGTGTCATCTCTGGTCTCACTTATGTCAAATGTTGGGAAAAAGCAGAGTGCCAAATGCCTCTGAGCTGAATTTCTGGTTGGGGATGCTACACCTCTGAAGTCCTGCTAGGAATTCTCAGGCTGACAGGAGAGCTGATGGCCTTTGATACGTTGCTTCACTTTTTTGGCATGTAAGCATGCTTGTGAGTGAGAGAAACAGATACTGGGAAGAGCTGGGGTCATCTCATAGTTCTGTTTCTCATCTGGAGTCGGGCTCTGGCTTCCGTGAGATGTAAAGTATGCTGCAGCCCTCGTGCAGATACTGTAAGGGGAGTCCTATGGGCTCGCTGAATTCTTGGGATAACTGCAGAGAGCTCTGCACCTCGTGCTACAGATCACGCTGCCTGTCCTCTGAGAATGGGACAGCATAGCTCTGTGGCCTGCCAAGCTGAGGCCGTGTTCAAATTTCTCGAGTTTCACAGGCTTCCCTACTCCATTTATGTAGCCTTTCCTTGCCCTTCTCAAGGTCTAATTTCATTCCCTGATGTGGTAGGGCTGGAAGGATTGCAGTGGAGACTGTGTGCGCTGAAGCCTGTACCTGTGCCCTGTGTGGATGAGTGTTTGGCACCTCTGGCATTCCTCCAGCCCAAAACGTGGTGCTGGATTGAGAGCCTACACTTTTTGCAGGCCAGTGTCATGTTTTAAAAGATGAATGCAAGTGTTTCTGTGCTGTCATGTGGGTGTCAGGCACACCTGTCCTTTGCTGTCTGCTGGAGTTAGGAGTTAGTTTAAGTAGCTGAGCTAAAAGGATTGGTCCCATTAGGAGCCAAACTGCTCTGGAGGCTTTTTACAGAGAACAAAAGATCCCATGCGCAGCAGACACTTCATCCTTAATTTTTGTTCCCTTCATTTGAATTAACACTTCTTACACATCAACATCCTGCCTGATGCCTGACATCCTGAAGTCCTCCTGGGCTTTCTTTAAGGTGGCTGAAATGGAGATGATCTATGGCTCAGCTGATGATTTCTCATGCCAGTGGTAACTGCTGATTCTTCTTTTCCCTTCCCAGCGATGCTTTATCCCCACGACATGCTCAGCTTCCGCTGGCCCATGATCTGCTACAGGTTTTGAAACTGGATCTCTTGACTGGCTGTGACCCATGCTGGGGCAATGGCTGGTGCAGCAGATCAGTTTTCTGCTCACCTGTTTGTGTATCACTTGCTTTGCTATTTGGAATAGGAACTGAAGGTGGTTGTTTCTGAATGAAGCAGATTGCACTGCTGGTAAAGGAAGCAGGAAGACTAGACTGCTCGTATCTGGTTTGGTCATTTTGGAGAGTGAGAATTTTTTTTTTTTGAATCATTGGTTGCTATTCTGTTCCTTGTAATCTGTGTATATATCAGGTGTCAGCTCCTGAAAAGAGAAGGTTAAGTGCCTGGGAAGTGCCAGAGAGAAAAGGTTGATGGCTCTAGAGACATCATGCAGCTGCAATGCCCTGCACTTGCTTATCAGTGTATGCCCCTGCCTTTAGTGGTGAAAAACTGAAGTGGGATGCTGGACTTGCCCACAGCTCTCTGAAGTACACCCCAAGTTCCAATTTTGTGGGTTTTTCGCTTTTTCAAATACAAATGCTATGATACAGAGGTGGAAAAACTGAGGGAAGCTCTGTTTGAAGGCCAATCTTAACAAGTGGCACCTAAATCCCTACTCTTGTACCTGTGTTGTACCTAACAAGAGGTCTCACCATTTTTTAAAAGGTTGCATAAGTAACAATTTCCCATTTCTCAGTCCCTTTTTCCTATATTCCCTGTAACATCCATTTTCTATTACTACTTCTCCTTACCCCAGGCTGTTGCTGGGGCTGCTGCCTTTCCCTGGTGCTCAGGCACACAAGAACAGTAGCCATGCACTGAAACGCATTATTGGGATGTCTTGTTGGTTAGAAGCTGTGCTGTCACTGCAGTGGAACAGCCTGTGTTAGGGGCTACGAATAAAACTCCTGGGCTTAATTTTTATTTATGCTGATGTTCTATTTCTCTTGCACGTAATGCTTGCACAAATCGTTGCTGAGAAAAAAAGTACCCCTTTTTTCCCTGCTGTCTGATGGAGCCATTTGAACTTATGAGACATTATCAGTTGAGCTACATCATTCCCACTACGGTTGCATAGCTATAAATGGTGTAAAAGTGTAAAGAAGTGCAGATAAATATGGACTCCCAAATCATTCTGCAGCTAAACCTGAATGAAAACTCTGTAGGAACCTTATAGACGGGGTGAATCAGGGATAAAATGGTAGCTTGGGGTTTGCTTGAAGGTTTTTCTCATCAACCCTGTGACATCTAAGCACCTTTTTCTTTCATCCCATTAATCTTTAATTCAAATCCCCGAAAGCCCCACTTTGTAAATAAACAGAATCTCACCTCTGAAAAAAAGAGCAGTGATGACAAAACTGTAGCTTTAAAGGTAAGAGGCCATTTTTTTACAGAGTGAAGTAACATTAGCAGCTTTTGCCTATTTGAAGAAAGCATTGATGTTATGATGCATGTGCTCATTGCCCATGTGAATCTGGGCAGCAATAAGTCTGTATGTTGCAGATCACAGCTGCTGACTGCTTCTAAGTTTGTTGCTTCTGAAGGATTCAGATCTGTAATGGTGTCATGACTGCTTTGTTCTGCTACTGCTTATGCCAAGACCTGAGTATATCACCCAGTTAAATGGTGATGAGATAAAAAAAACAAAACCAGTCAACTAAAAACCCTCAGGAAAAAACCTAAAGCTTGCACTGTTGATTAATCTTATCAGTGATGTGAGTCAGGCTTGCATATCAAGCTCCTTAAACAACTTACATTTTAAGCACCACCTTAAAGTAAATGTCAATAGAGGAGAGAAAGTCTTAATCCAGGACAGCCTGAATTTACTTTTGGCTCTGTTGATAAACTGATTTCATGCAGATAATATTTATCTAGAATGTATAGCTACTCTCAGATAGTGGGGAAAAAAGCAGTTCTGTGGACTTGACTGACTGCTCCAGCTGCTGGATACTGGGGGGTGTGATTTTCTGGTTCTTTACCCGAAGTTTCACTGTGGATCCAATAAATGTTCACAATTACAGTTTAGGCATACAGATACTTTCTTTGTAAGAGGTCTGTTTTAATTAATTTATTTTTAAGTTCCAGCTACCCAGAAAAAACATGTCATTGATGTTTAGACAGATCATCAACTGGAAATATGGTCAAGGAACTGTTTTTATTTGGTTTTGTGTTACTCATACAACAGGAAAATGAGTATCTCATTATCTGTACCTTTCTGCGAAGTTCACTGCTGTGGTGTTTTTGATTTTTTTTTCATTTAAAGAATTTAAATGTGAAATTCTTACTAATCTTTAATAGACTCTTGTTGACAACAAGCCAAAGTTTGCTGAGTGATTTTTTTTATGGTGTGCAAGTCACAGTGTAGTTATGGGTAGGAAAAAAATTCCCTAAATTCCATTTGACCAAGAATGGAAAACTTGGATTGGTGTGCCCCAAGAGAGGATGAAGTCCTATCTGAGAAGCAAAGAGGCTTTATGCTTGGCTACATCTAATCACACTCTTTGGTTTTCTAATTATGTTCAGCACTGCAGTGTTAATGATTGTGCCAGAAATGTTGTTTCTGTCTTACTGGCTTTCCCTAGGGTTTTTATGAGATTTTTTTTTGCCCAAAAGTTTTATGCTTCACAAGTGAAGCAGTGGTCAATGTCTATTGGAGCTACTTGTAGCTGCAATCAGTCATTGAGCTTATGGAACCAAGGCTGTGGCAGACACTCATGAGGCACTGGAGAGGCAGGTGGTGCCAGCTGAACTGGTACAACTTGGGCTTGCCCTTGGAGGAAGAAGGTTAAAACCAACCCTAAAAGATATTAGGGGACAGGCTTTATCCAGGTTCCTAAGGCTTCTTACAGCTTCTTATCTACAGCAAGACAATGTAACTTGCCAGCAGTTCCTCAAAACCTGTTAAGCTCATTCTGTAGTAATGTGAATGCCAGGCAATAGGTGTACTCTGATTAAACAACAAAATTTGGGCTGATTTTGTGCAATGCACATGCTAACTTCAATTTAAACTTTAACCATAAAATACACCACCTGTTCTCCACTTGCTGTACAAAGTGCCTTTAGTATCTTCTACTAGATAGTCCTAGCTAGCAAACAGTACCCAACTCAAACCTTTTTCCAAAGCCAAAGCTCGATGCAGAATGCTATGCCATGCTTGTAATCACTGGAAGAAACTGAACTTAGTGGTTCTATTCAGCTAAGAAAAGAATATAAAAAACTATGGTCATTAGTTTACATAGACCAGTTAAAAGTTGGTTTTCTTCCTGTGAGGTAATTTGATTTTTCATTTGTAGGATTTGGTGAGTGCCAACACAGCATACTACTGTTTGTCCATTCTGGAAGAGGACATTTTTTGCTGTTGAACTGATGTCAAGCTGTTGAATTCTTGCAGACTACAAAATCTTGGATCTTTATAGCAGGAGCACAACTGCACTAGCAATTAATTTATTTAACTTACTATTACAGCTTTAAAAAATATAAATCTAATTTTAGTAGTCTCAAAAATTTGTTTCAAGTTATACAATTACAGGCAAGATATACAAAATTTCTTTGATAACTCTCTAGAGTCTACATTAACACAGAGATTAATTAATGCCCAATTAATATTATCCTGCTAGAGAGATCTTAGCAATATTTAAACAAATAAGTTGAAAATAAATAATTTACTATTATTTGACAAATGGCAGTTCATTACACAAGTAGCTCTATCTCTGTTTAACAGCTAAGTTTTGTCTACTATTATGAAGAGTCATGTGAGATCTGAAGGGCCTCTGCAAAGCTTTCCTCAAGATCATCAAGTGACTTACTAACTTCCAAATCACTGTCAGAAGCAATCAAGCTTAAAATTGTCTCACTTTCACATGTGGGTGAACTGCCTGTGTATTCTTCAGATTGTACAGAAGAATCAACCTCTGTCCCAGCATTCATTTCTGCCATGTCTTCTGAAGAGTCCTCCACGCTCTGTGTCTCCTCTGACACTTCCCTACATAACGGTGATTGACATTTGTCTGGTTCCTTTAATGATAAGTCCATGGTCCCAATGAACTCTTCACTTTTTGTGGCTTTTCTTAGACTGTGATCTTTACTGGTAAACTCGAGGTCTCCCACAGCATCAAAGTCTTGCAGATCCAGCGAGTCAGAGGCTTCCTGGCCTACGTGGATTTGCTCTGCCTCACTGTCCAGGCCGCAGCCGAGGTCTGCTTTCAGTGCATCCAACATGTAGCGCATTTTGGCCTGGGGGTAAAGGAGGAAAGGGGTGACACTTCTCCAGCCTCACAGCACCTAAGCATAGCTCAAACTCAGGGTTTAATTCTGACAGTAGGAAAGGGAGGCTGGTCACAATCAAGTGACTAAATTATACAGTGAGTGTCACCAAACTGAGTTGACTATTTTCCCTTTTTTGTCACTGTGCCTGTGACTCCCGATATGCCATAATCCACGGGTCTGCAAGTCTCATTTCTGGAGAGAGAGGCTGCCCACTGAGCATTCTGCTTACCCTTTCCCTCACATATACCAGTACACTTCCGCTGCACTTTGGGAACATCACCTTAGTCATATGCAGAGAGAGACTACTACAGGGGCAGCACCTACCTCATCCAAATGGTTCTTATTTTCTTCTATATGGCACTCAAACAGTTGTTCCAGAACCCTGCAAATGAAAAATAAAATTATTTCACAGGAAGAAAACCAACTTTCAACAGCTTTACAAAAATTAATGACTGTAGTTATTTTATTTGCATGTCTTAGCTGAATGGGACCACTAAGACTGTTTCAACTACATGTAGCAAGAGGGCTTGTCTAGGGTAACCCACTAGACAGGAGCTCAGCTGGCAGACCCAGCTTTGGGCAGCAGGTGGTAACCACAGGGTGATTTGTAGCACAGCAAACCAACAATCCAGTGGTGGTTCTACTGGCATGTTAAAGTATCCAAAATCTCTTAGATCCACCACAGTGGCTGATATACACAAAATAAAGGGAAAGAATAAAATCCAGCTTCAGTGAAAAAAAAACCAGAGAAGAGTCCTCAGTCCTGAACATTTTCTTCCATTGCTTAATTAAGTAGAATGAGAAAAAAAAAATCTGCAGAGAAAGTGTTCTGTGTTGACTAAAGTACACAGTTACTGGAACAGATTTCCAGAAAGTGAAGTGAATTTCATGTAGCCTACATGAGAAATTATTAGAAAAAAAATAGTGCAAGAAGGGTTTTAAGGGAAGACATTACTGCAAAAAAGAGCCAGAGGCAGACTACTCTCAAAATTTGCCAAAGATTAATTTCTTGACTTACTGCACTTAAGTCTCATTGATAGCCTTAGGATGAGAAAAAAAAGCCCCATGAGAGTGCATAGAATATTATCAACTAAGAGGAATATCAGAATGTTAGGAATTTACACTGCTTTGAATGTGGAATTACAAAAATGGCTTAAAATTCTGTACCAGAAACACTGCAGGGTTCTGAGAGTTCTTTATCAGAAAGAACCAGTATGAAAAAGGATTTGGGAGTACTACTCAAATACATTTATTGTTTAATTATTGAAAAAAACCTGATTTAACAACTGGCGAACCTTTATCTGAAACACAATGTAATCCTGGCAACCCATGTTGAAGACTGAATTCATATCTGAACACGATCAAGGACAGAAGGGAGAGGGAGAACTTGTGTGAAAGATCAGTAACTCGGTTTATTCAGCAAAAGAGATGTTGCAGAGCAAAATGATTTTTTCCTTAGTATTATTCCACCTATGGTTCCAGGTCAGTTTATAACAGAAGCTTTCATCTCATGGTATACAGAGGCAGATCAAAGTAGATAACCCACAGGTATTTCATAGTTCCCCTTTCTTACACAAAGCAAAAAAGAAAACAAAAGCAAGGAGTAACACTATATATGTATTCTCAAAGGCAAAGAAACGGTTACTAATCACTACTTCCCTTTCTTACTAAGTCCATGTGTTTCTGAGACAGCACTACAAAATTGAAAACATCTGTAACCTACCTGTTAGAAAACAGCCCAAGGCTAAGAATTTCATTTGTTACGTCTTCAAGGAAAGTTAAATATCGAAGCTCCTCTTCTCTGCAAAGAGAATAGAAACCCCAATGTTAAATGTTTTACAAAAGAGACCTATATGACACAATGCAGTAGGTCTAATCATCTTCACGGGAAAGGCCATTAAGAAGATTGTATCAGCTGCTATTTTTCATAGAGATAAGTCTATCAGGACAAACTAAACCTTTCATCCATTCTGTGTAATAATAAAAAAGTGCAAAATACAAGACTGTTAAAAAGGTTGCTATGGTGCTTTGTGTTTATGCTAACTTTCTGTTGTGGTATAAATTAGCACAGAGATCCTGAGTGAGGGAATCCGCAAATCTTGGAAGGCATTCAGAACCTGCTTTGCACTCCAGAGTAAAGGGGGGGCTAACTGGGAAAAAAGTGTACAATTGCAGTTTGATGCTCTGGGTAAAGGCTTCCAAAGGAGCTTCTAGAGAATCTGACTGTGGTCAAGAATTGCTCATCATAAATGGAAGCTCAGGAAAATATAAGTGTTTATTTGACACCCTCCACTTCTTTGAACAGAACACGTCTCTTTGATGTACAAAATCTTGTTAATGTGAGATGTGGCTTTCACCTCTCAGAACAAGAACAAATTTATCTCTACTTTAATGCCTCTTAAAGCCTTGCACTAAATGGGAGACTCTCCAGAAGTTTGGAGTTCTGCTTGAAAAACAAGAAAAAGACCCCAAAAGAGTATTTCAGTGCTGTTTCTCTTCACAGCATCTTTGTAAATCACCTGAAGTATCCAACCAAACTCTAATGAATCATCCTCCAGTCTTAACAAAGAGAAAATAAAAAATGGAATACATCTTGCATGACTTCCATTGAATAAAATTTGTCATCCAGCCTAAAGATTATAATTTGGTTCCCTCAAGAAATATATCTATAGCTGATCTTTGATACCTCTATTGTATGGTTAAAGTTAGGCAAGAACAAGCCTGTCTTAAAGCACAAAGAATTGAGTGGATTTCCCAACGCCACTTAATAAAGCATTGGCACTGTTTCTGAATGTAACTCAAACTTCTTCTAATTCTCATCAAATTTCAGAGCAAATGTGGTAAGAATGCCCTTCAATTTGGAATTTTCTTTGCCAATATTTGCTTCAGAGATTACAGACCAAAAAAAGAAATAAAAAGTTAAACTACAGTCACTGTACAAGAAGTCTATCCTTCTTGTGAAGACATAATGAATTTTCTTCATTTTTAGTGTCACACAAAAAATTTTTAAGTATTATATTAAAAAATCATAGTCATATTAATTCTTTAAATTGTGAACAAGTGTATTCTGAGTCCTCATTTACTATTTCAAGTTCATCAGTTTTGAGGAATGCTTTCTAGATTGATGTAAATGACCAGAAAAATGGCTGAAGCATACTTACTCATCCTTGACAGTGCTCCTCGGTGAAAACTTCTGAGAATACGATGGTGTCTCTCTAATCAGAAAATCAGAGGGCAAAAAAGAGAACAATATTCTAAACTTCCTTTATACTACCTCACATCTCAGTTTCTTCTGCAGCCATGCTGTGCCATTATGCCACATCCTCTTGGATATAAACCAACCAGAACACACCCAAACCCTGTTCCAGTAGCAAAATCCACTGCTGACAGTGAAGCCTGGAAGACTATGGTTCAAGAGTATTACAATACTTCACTAGATGCAGTGCTCCAAAGACCTCATTGCTATTTCAGATGTCATTCAACCTCCACTATTCATAAGAGTGCTTTTTTAACTCAGTACATTTTTTTCCTCAGATAAAAATGCCTCTGTATGAAAAGGCCAGAGAGCAAATCAACGAGTCATGCATTGTAGCAATGTTCTAGATCTGTATTATGTTTTCAGAAAAAGATGTGGGAAATGCTTCTGGTCTACAATTCTCATATATCATAGATTCAAAAGGCAGGATGCCTGGAGACACTTTTTCCCTAAGGGAAATACCAGTTGGAATACCAATCCAGTATTTAGTTAAAGTGTGAGCTCAGATATACAGAACTAAGAGCTGTATTAACGTGTCACCACTCTCACTTCTGACAAAAATACTCATGTATTTCAGAGCTCTCTTTCTTAATTGGCTTCTCATTGGAACTTTGTCATAAGAAAATAGTGAATTATGAATTTGGGAAAGGCCATTTATGTAAAAAACCCAACCAAACAGAAGTCCTGTGAGAAGAGACTTGTAAAGAGAAATAGTAGTGAAGGATTATGGCCCAATGACCAGCTGCATAGAAAGCAAGAAGGAACACTTTCTGCTGTAAATCAAGCACCTTACGATGGCGTATGGAAAAGCATCTATTTCTCTCTCAGGTTCATCCACAGTATTTCTTTTATCTTTGGCCTACAACACAGAGATAAAAATCTTTATTATCCGTGCAAATACCCAGCAAATTTTACCATTTAAATTAATCTAATAACAACTCTCTGTGATTAAACAGCTCTACAAATTGTATGTCTTTTCTGAGAAACTCTGGGTGAATAGACAAAAGGGACACCTTCCTCTGCTGACAAAACATGCATCAGTTATCTATGACCTTCACAGATATTTGATAGTGCACTTATAGAAACTATTGAAAAAAAATTCATGTGCTTCTGCTTCTACATTTTTTCTTATTGATTCCACTCATTCTTCTGAAACTTCCTCTCCCCTACAAAACTAATTCATGTCATGGCAATACAGAAAACAAAACCTCAGTTGTTTACTCCTGTGGCAGCGATGAAGTACATACCCCATAATGTAGGTGACAGGTGTGGTTAGGAGTACCCATATGACTGATAGATGTATTATTACCTTCAATGTGATCTTCTGTTGTTCAGCCGTAACTTTTCTCTCAGACACTCTGTCTGCAAATGGAAAGCTACAAAATTTAGAGAGGTATTAGATTTCCAAGTAGGCTTCTTTCAAAATATGCAGGAGGAGAATACCAGTACTACTGTGGAAATTTCCCATTAGTCTGAACAGAGTCTAGTACCGGACAGTTTAGAAAAATGTCTGCCAGATGTTTGTTCACAAAATAAAATTAAGTTATAGTTCATTTTGAAGGATGACAATAGTCATTCACAGGTGATCCAAATCCATTATTTGGCTGCATGTTGACAGGGGATAGTTAAATTATCTAAACTAACTGTACAGAATTAAGAATGGGGATGATCCTAATATTAAAAGTGTACCACAAAAATAGATGATCCTCAGACAAAAAATCAATAGTTGCAATATGGAGCTGAAGCTATCATAATTCCAGGACTAGGAAATTCCTAATTTTCTGACAAAACCAGAGCTAGACATGCAGGCAATGAGGACACAAAAAGGAAAAGATTTCTCTTTATGAGGCAGTATCAGTAAAACCAAAACTAAATCAAAACTGTCGATTTGCTAAGGGAAGAGAGAGGGAATGACTGTCACCAGAAGATGTGAGATCCCACAGTTTGAGTTTAGTGGCACTTCACATCCAATCTGTATAGATGAAATCAGTTGCTCTAGAGAGAAGGCAACAAAATATGCCAGTGTTCTAGCTTTTTCAGAACAAATTCTGGTTTTATACAAACGTAAATGAGAGCAAAACATGTTGCTTTTATGAAGATACTGTTATGATAACATCTAAATTTCACAGTTTCAAAATACAGTTTCAGTCTCTGTACCTGATCACATCAGTCTGTGTTTGAGCTTCCACACGCTGCTTGCGGTGCTTCTTCTTTTTCCTTCGAGCAGGAGTGTAACACCTGTACTCTGACAGGGAAGATTTGGCATCCGATATTAAGGTGCGTGGAGTAAAAGGTTTTTGGCTCTTAGTAAAGCATTCGGAGTGTCTCTCTAGAAGATCACCGCTGCATACTTTAGAGTTGCCTCCTTGACATCTCTGGGAATGACTAATGCTCACAAAACTATCAGTGGAGTGAATACGTGAAAGTCCAGA